>JAJAGP010000651.1:0-291007 GCA_025084515.1 Ancistrus triradiatus | reverse complement strand
AGAAAGCTTTGAAGAATTCGGCCCCTGATCCATAATCAGAACTCCAGAGATCCAAGACCTTCACTGCTTTCTCTGTAAAAAAAATCCCTCTATTCAACACAGTGCTGGATTTTAAGGAAAGTATTTGGACATTTGAGCCAGTTCTGGTTCTCCGCAGTTAACGTGTTGAACCATGCCTGTGGTCGCTCAGTTTCTTGATTGTCCGTGAGTTTTGAAAAACAGTTTATGTTCTCGTTCCCGACTACATTAAACTACCCCAAGCCGATCTTCTCCGGGACGTCCCACAAGGCTTTCGAAAGACCGTACTGGAGCTGTTGACGTAAAAAGTGGCATGAATTCCAATCCGACTGTTCAGAATGTGGTCACATGGCTGCATATCAGATCGGTATCGGATTTCAGTACCCCAAATGAAAGTCAAATTCCTAACGGAAAAGGTCAGATTGAATGTGTTTTGCTGCTCACGCTGCTGTTCCATGAAAGGGACAATCTGGGTCACGTACTGTATGAGGGGCAAATGATCAGAATTGGGCCACATCTACCTGCAGTGTGAACATAGTCAAAGATGAATAAAAGTAACTTTTACAAAGCTCTCAGTATTCCTGCTGTCTATCCGTGCATTAGGTCATACGCTTTAAATTAGCACAATTCTGGTTATCCTGTGTTACCATGTTGAACCACATGCTCACTCTCTGACTAACTGACTACATACCACCTTGAGACCTGCTGGTTAAAGTAATTCCAAAAATGGCCAAAGAGGAAAGTAAGCTTGGAGGAAAAGGTCTAGTATGACCTGTTTGCACAAACAAATCCACCCTGTTAGCAAGATCAGCACTAAACTAAATCTTTCTTCCTCTACATTTGGACATATTGAACAAAAACGTCAAAGATGAAGGACCTGTGAGGGAAAACAGACAGTGTTCAGGGAGACCAAGAAAGATGACCAATATGATGGACAGAATCATTTTGAAGAAAAGCAATAAGGGCAGATGACAACCAGCAGAATGACCAAATACAACTAGGTGCACAAACTATTTGAAACAGCATCAACGAGCATGGTTACAGAGGGATCGTAATGTAGCCGAGACCGTCAGGCTCTTTCCATCATGAGAGAGATTCGATTCCGTCAGTGTTTGAATCAGAATCGCTTGTCGAGATGAGTCAAAACAAGTCAGGATTTCTCTCTCATTAATTGAGTCAGTATTTAAATCAGTAACTTGTTTGGTTATTGACTCTGATTCACAACTGATTTTCCCTCCGTTTTGATTCAGTGAGTCAGTGTTTACTATCTTTTGATCACGACACAGATTCATTCTTCTCTCGTTGAAAGTTTCATGTTTGAATCATTTCGTCATGACAGAAATGCACCCTTTTCTTGTTCAGTAGGTATAGATCAGTTAGTGCTTTGGTCATAATTATAACTCCTTTCTCATTCGGGAGTCAGTTTCCTTAATCTTTTTCTGTGAGTCGGTGCTTACGTAACCGAATCTTCCAATCAGGACATTTATTACTGTGGTTGATGCTTTTATTTAATTTAAATAAAAGCATCAACCACAAGTGCAGCTGTCTGAACGAAGAGGAGCGAATCCCAGTAATGACAAAATGACTCACTGTTTCAAATACTGACTCAATAAACTCACTAACAAAGACGATAAAAACTCAATAAATGCAAAATGATTCACTGATTCAAATACTGACTCACTAATCCCACTAACAAGGACGATAAAGCCTCAATAAATGCAAAATGATTCACTGATTCAAATACTGACTCACTAATCTCACTAACAAAGATGGTAAAGCCTCAATAAATGCAAAATGATTCACTGATTCAAATACTGACTCACTAAACTCACTAACAAAGATGATAAAGCCTCAATAAATGCAACATGATTCACTGATTCAAATACTGACTCATTAAACTCACTAACAAAGATGATAAAGCCTCAATAAATGCTAAATGATTCACTGATTCAAATACTGACTCACTAAACTCACTAACAAATATGATAAAGCCTCAATAAATGCAAAATGATTCACTGACTCAAATACTGACTCATTAAACTCACTAACAAAGATGATAAAGCCTCAATAAATGCAAAATGATTCACTGACTCAAATACTGACTTACTAAACTCGCTAACAAAGATGATAAAACCTCAATAATATGCAAAATGAGTCACTGATTCAAACGGTGACCCTCTAAAAGAAGCTAAGCAATGTCCGAATGATTCACTTGTTTAAACTTTGATGTTCTGAATTATAAAAAACAAATCCTGGCCAAATTATTCAAATACTGACCAGGACAGATTAGTACAGGTAGTCCCCATTTTATAATGCACGGCTTCCAATATTTCAACTTTACGATGGGAATCCGATAATACACATAAACAGACATTCAGCAGAAACCATAGTCTGAATTTTGAATTTTGATTTAATAAGCAGTGCATGACTAGGGAGTTACGTGAGGGTGATTAGCACTGGGAAATGTAGTGAGGAAAAGCCGTGATCATGTTTACACACATAGACGAACTGGGTCCCAGTACCCCTAAAAAAGGAGTAAAAAGTTGTTTCTTTTGTTGTTGTTGCTTTTTTTTTAAACTGAAGATTTAAACATTAGCTTAAAACATGTTAAAACAATAGAAAGTATGGTTTAAACATAAGTAATTTCTTAACAACGAAAATACAACAGCCTCCACTTGCCTCTCAACTGGGAATGATGTCCAAAATTACATTAAAATGTACCGGTTTTTTTTTGTTTAAAAATAAAAACGCTGTCTGGTTTCACCCATTAAGCTCTAATCTTAGGCCTGCCTCTGTTTACACATGTTTAATGTCTACAGGCTGCACTATGATATATACAGTTTATATTAAACACCTCGATTTACAATAAATTCAACTTCCGATGGATTTGTCGGAACGTGTCCCCATCGTAAATTGGGGAGTACCTCTATGTAAACCTTTAAAATGATTCATCTTCCTAGTTCACCGGTCCGTTTCCATCCATCCGTTGATGAGTGCAGTAACGAATCAGTGCAGTGTGTCAGAGTTATGAATTGTGTAATTGTAGTTGTGAGTGATGCAGTCTCTGAGACGGGTTGTCTGAAGATCTTTGTCTCAGCAGTGTTTCAGTTTTTATAAGCTGATTCTGGCAGAGGAAATGACACGAAATGAGGGAGGATTATATGAAGAGCATCGATCAGTGTTAATGGACAATGGCTCACCGGGGAAGATGTTTTGGCACCTCACACTTTCTTTCTTGAGTCATTCTTATCTGCAGAGGTACAAACAACATCAATCTTTGTTCTAAAGGTTCTTCCCTTTATTTTTCTTATTTTAATATAAGATAATCTGAACATAATTTACTGTCAATGTACATACTCACAGTACAGTGAACAATCGTGAACCGGAGGGTCCAGGGTTCAAATCCCACCTCTGAGAAGCTGCCACTGTTGGGTCCTTGAACAAGACCCTTAACCCACAATTGCTTGGATTGTAAGACTGTATCAATTGTAAGTCGCTCTGGATAAGGGTCTGCTAAGTGACATAAATGTAATATATAATTCTTAAATATAAAATCTTAGACACCCAAGGAGGTTGGGTCCTCCCAAGGTTTCTTCCTTATGACGTTTAGGGAGATTTTCCTTGCCACTGTTGCCCTAGGCTTGCTCAATCAGGGCTATGGGCCTAGATAATAGAAAACTGTAAAGCTGCTTTGAGACAATGCTCCATTATAAAAAGCGCTATAGAAATAAATCTGACTTTGACCTAGGGCATCGGAACTCAACGCTGATCCGTGACACTGGAATTCGTCCACTAGAGGCACAGAACCTGGTGGAACAGAGAGATGAACTGGTAACTTCTGCCCAGTGAAACATGAGTCCTTACTTTTAAGTGAGGGAACACCTCACACCCTCAATCTGACATACAAACCTCACAGAGCCAGAGGCCGGGTACGAACCAGGGAGGCACAGCTTGGCAACCAGCGCTCTGCCAACAGAACCACACACGTTTCCTTACTTAAGACCATGTTCTCCCTCTTCTCTTCATTCCACCGGTGGGGAGTTCCCAGATCATGCCTGGGTCTGAGGTGCTGGGGCCTCACCAGAAAACACCAGACTTGCATTGAGTCCAATTCTTTTTGCATGTCTGATGGCTGACCCCCAGTCACCGGCATCCTTGGTCAGGGTTAAGCTGGTGTTCTGTCTTGCCAAGGGACTGGTTCTCTGTCTGTAAGCATTTTTCTTTCTGACATGATATATCCGTTATAACATTATAATGCTAATACCATAGCAGCTAAAAAAGGGCAAACAGTAGAGGTTTGGGGATGTAAAACGACGCCTCAAGTGTGACTATTATTCTTCAAATGTGCAGTTATATAAAGGAATCATAAATGTTTGGACCTATCGGCAGGTTTGTGGATTTTATGAGGTTAAAGGGCCAGTCAAATAACTAAATGTAATACTAATCACATAACATCTTTCCCATATTTGTTTTGGAGGAAAACCCAAGAGGAAGGAATTCTCTTTACAGTCTAGCCAACAACGAAAACATTCATTCTCGAAATGAAACCTTGTTGTACTTTCTTGACCACCGAAGACAGATCCGTGGAACCAAAACACTGCGCACTCATCTGCGGCTCCGCAGATATAAAGGTCCGTCATGGGAATCAGTGTTTCGTGATCTTTCCCACTGCTCTGCGCGAAGGTTTTCAGTCAGCAAGTCTGAACACGCTCAAGATTATAACCTTCCTGATTTCACTTCTGCTATTAGTGGATTATTTTTGTGTTACAAGGTCACATTTCCTTTGCTGTGGACTTCTGAGTTCATTTAATGCTGAAGTGATTAAAGATTAAAGCCGGCCTCCTCATAACAGACCATAAAATCCATCCATGAATCAAAGGAGGCCTTATTTTTAATCCCTTCCATCCATTACCTGTGAGGAACTGTTTATTGTGCTTTTATATAGAGCAGGGGGACTTATTGTAACGGGGCACTCGGTGCCAATCAGTCATAGGGGCACAACTGTGCATAAAAAAAGCCTGTTGACTCTAAATGACGTGATTTAACACTAAAGTGGGCGTTACTCTGCTTTGGATGAGAAACGAAGAACAAATTGTTTATTCTAACGTAACTGATGCTTTTGCTTTAGTGCCCTAATATGTACTTTTGGTAGCTTATACGGTTATAAGTGGCCAAAACATCTAGCTATGAGCTATCATTACCTTGCCTGCAGCGTGACGGACTTTATTTTAAATATTTGCGGATGTCGAAAAACCGAAAGAACCTGGCTCTGACTGAAATCGTTTGAAAAGATGCTGGGCATTATGGGAAATGTAGTTCCTGTAGTGAATTTGTGTTCCGTGTCTTGTGGTTATGCTCAGCAATCCAGGATCAAACTGACTTTTTACTGCTGTGATTTTAGTGGGACACAGCAGCATTTGGGTGGGTCTGGTGAAGCCCCTGACACAGTGGAACCTCAAAGGCCTATAAAGATTATTATTTGTGAACAATTATTTTTATTACTGTTCTTGAATATCAGCACATACCTCAGAGACAGTTGAAAAATACAAGAACAAGTCATCCCAACCACCCCCCTCCCCCAAAACCCCCGTGAAGTGGTGATTTAAAAAATCAATTAAATAACAACAAAATGCATAATTAACATTAAAGAAAAAAAGTGCTTTGAGACATTACAAAGGCTTTTCGTGAAAGCATCCTCCATGCATCCGAGCCATCGAGGGCTCAAGTGAAGAATATATATATTATTTTAGTCTACAGGTGCGATTTCAGACACTCCCTCAGTCTCTGCATTATTATTAATGTATTGCATTCCTTTACTTTATTCATGTTTTTAGTCATTAATTATGTACAAACATAAGCTTAAAAAAATCATATGGGGGTCGGGAACGGATTAATCCTATTTACAGTACTTCTTATGGGGAGATTTCATTCTGACTTCAACAAACAACAAATCGGAGTTCAAACGGCCTTGAGGTTCCACTGTAAGCAGTGTTTTTGTGAAAACTTTACAAATCAATCAACATTTCAGACTCTGACACACCTTAGACTTGAATGTGAAACCCTCAAGAGTTTAGAAAAAGATCTGGACCATGCCTGAAGCTCAAAGGCTTTGAGAGCAACAGTCACTTGATGCTGGGATTGTCCGTTTCTTCCAGCGTCTCTGAATGACTTATTAGACAGAGCATTGCAGCAGCCTCATGCTTATGTAGCACCACTATGAAAATACAACATGGATTAGGTGTACCTCCAGGCTCAGTTTCTTTCCAGGATGATTGTCAGTTACAGACCTCAGACACCTTCTGGGTTTCAGAGTTCCTCGAGTCTGGAGCGTTGGGTCTGTAGTGGTGCAAGCACATATGACACAGCCAGAGACATATGATTTAACAAAAATGTTTGAGACAGGTTTGAACTTCTGTAACTGTGCTACAGTTCAACTAGCTGTAATTGCTGACAATACAAAAAGATACAACCAGAGGTCAGCTTTCAAAAGGCCATTTTTGGTTATGTCTCATTTGGGTTTGTTCTCCAGAAAAGGGTGAATGGCTTGAATCTAACCTGAGATCTACTTCCCACAGAATCCTGATGGTCGACGCAGCTTCACTTTGGAGCTTGGCATGTTCTCCCCTCGGTTTCTCTGCCAATTCAACAACAACATGCAGTGAGGTAAGTTAGCTTCTGTTACACGAGTAAAGCATGTAGTACATATGTGTATTTATATGTGTATGGACAATACTGTGCAAAAGTCTTAGGCCACCATTGGATGTGTTGTTTTAGCAATGGTATAATGGCCATATATAATTATTTCTCAGTCTCTTTATTAAGATGCAAACAAAGTACAAGAAATATGTACGCAAAATTAAAGCACAATTTTCAGAAATTGCTTCTGTAAGCACAAGGCTTTAGTGTGTCTGTAGTTTTTAGTATGATCCCTGACATGAACACAGTTCTATTTTGTTCTCATCTGTCCACATGACCTTTAACAAACTGCAAGCGGGCAGCAGTGGCTTTCTCCTTGCAGCACTGCCCATCACACTATTGTTGTTCAGTGCTCTCCTGGTGGTGAGCTCAAGAACATGAACATTAGTCGATGTGAGAGTGACCTTTAGTTGCTTAGAAGTTACCCTGGAATCCTTCTTGAATTTCCTTCATCTGTCTGTATTGTTAGAACCAAAACTCTGATGAGCATCAACAACTCTTTTTCTAAGATCCTCAGAAATCTCCTTTCGTACCATGATGCACCTTCTGGTTTTAATTTCACCTTCAAATTATCTGCTAATCCTAGAGGTTCATTTATTGTGTGGAAATCTGACGATGTTTTAGGTCCCATTTATGAAGAAATATAGAAGGTTCACAAACTTTTGAGCACAGAATTCCCACAGAAGCTGATCTGTCGGGCGTGAAGTCAAAAGAATAACAGAATCTGTGTTTGTGTTCGTCTTCGGATAGAAGCGACAGTCTTGTGTTCGGCTTTCTTAGTGTCTCTTGTGCGTCTCTCGTGTTTTTGTGCGTTTATCTCTTCATCGCTTCTCTCAGCATTCTCACTTTTCCTGCCTGTGTGTTCCAGCTGCACGGCTCTCAGAGGAGCCAGAACGTTCCATACCTCACCACAGAGACAGGGGTTTTAGAACATCTGGATTAAGCATGCTCAGGGACATTCCAGGAATGGACGCACGACTCTTTATGCTGGGAGATTCAGTCAGATGGAAGTTTAATTATCAACCTCTAACCTGATTTTAGAAATCAAAATATAATCTGTATACTTCATACAAACCGGCATCCAACATCAGCTGTGACTGTGAACAGAGATCCCCTGTTCAATTCCCAGTCCAGACACACAGAGTTTATGTGGAGTTTGCATGTTCTCCTCTTGTCTGTGTAGATTTCCTTGGGTTTCCTCCTATGCATCAGGTCAGTTTTTGTCTCTAAAAATGTGTCCTGCTTACCATTTAGACACGCCTATGACTAAGAGGTACAGTCACCTGCAAACGTTATCTACATTTTCTGCTGTAAATGAAAATAATTAAACCCAACCTGCAGAGATTATAGTTAATTATATCATTAAAATCATATTGGAATACATAAAACATACTCTTTGGCATGTGCTAAAAGTTTGTACACCTTTTCAGATGATCCACTTTAGTCTGTTTAGTCTCAGAAATTACTACGTAATATAGTGGCATAATTATAATATTTGTTATTATTAATATTATTTTACATTTTGGATTGAAAAGGGCCTATTGATATTACTTGCATGTATTATTATTATTATTATTATTATTATTATTATTATTATTGTAATTATAGAATAAGAAGAGCAATAACACAACAATAACAACAGATAATATAATAATAATACTAATATAATAATAAAAAGCAATAATAGCCCGGCAACAATGTAAGTTATCATAGCAACTAATAGCACGAAATAATAATAACAATAATATTAATAATACCTCTAACCACCAAAACAATAATAATAATAATAAGAATGCCTTGGGAATAATATAGCTAAATAACAACAACAACAACAACAACAACAACAATAATAATATAATAAATAATAATAATAATTTTATAATAACAGCATTAACAACAACAATAATAATAACAATAATAATAATAATAATAATAGCAAATAACCGGCAACAACAATAATAATAATAATAATACTAATAATAACAATAATAATTTTATAATAATAGCAATAACAATAACAATAATAATAATAATAATAATAATAATAATAAACAATAATAATTTTATTATAATAGCAATAACAACAACAATAATAATAATACTAATAATAATAATAATTTTATTATAATATAGCAATAATAACAACAACAACAACAACAACAACACAATAATAATAATAAAAATAATTTTATAATAACAGCAATAACAACAACAACAACACACCAACAACAATAATAATAATAATAATAATATAATTTTATTATATAGCAATAACAACAACAATAATAATAATAATCATAATAATAATAATAATAATAATAATAATAATTTTATAATAACAGACATTAACCAACAACATAAAAATAACAATAATAATAATAATAATAATAGCAATAACGGCAACAACAACAATAATAATAATAATAATAATAATAACAATAATAATTTTATAATAACAGCAATAACATCAACAATAATAATAATAATAATAATAATAATAATAACAATAATAATTTTATTAAAATAGCAATAACAACAACAATAATAATAATAATACTAATAATAATAATAATTTTATTATAATAGCAATAACAACAACAACAACAACAACAACAATAATAATAATAATAATAATAATAATTTTATAATAACAGCAATAACAACAACAACAAAAATAATAATAATAATAATAATAATAGCAATAACAACAACAATAATAATAATAATAATAATAATAATAATTTTATTATAATAGCAATAACAATAATAATAATAATAATAATAATAATAATAATAATAATTTTATAATAACAGCATTAACAACAACAATAATAATAACAATAATAATAATAATAATAATAGCAATAACGGCAACAACAACAATAATAATAATAATAATAATAATAATAATAACAATAACAATAATAATTTTATAATAACAGCAATAACAGCAACAACAACAACAATAATAATAATAATAATAATAACAATAATAATAATAATAAAAAGAAATAATAGCAATAATTATAATTGCAATAATAGCAGAAATATAATCATCATCATCAGCATAATACAAAATAATCTCCACCACCACCACCACCACCTCCAACAACAAACACACAACAACAACAATAATAAAATATCAACTACAATAATATCCAATCATAAATAAAATCATAATCATATCAATCATCATCATAAATGAGATTTAACAGCATCTTTTAAACCTGTTTAAAGTTTCCGGTGGTATTCCATAAAGCTCATTGTGCATTCATGAGTTCCTTTAGAAAGATCAGATAAAACAAAAAGCTATTGTAAACTTTTAATCAGCACTAAAACTAGAACGTAAAAACATGCATCCCTTCAAGAACAACAACAACAAAAAACCAGCAAAAAAAGTCCATCATGATTTGTGGCTTAAGGTTTGATGTTGGAACAGATGCTTTTTAGGGGAGCCCTGCTTCATTTCACCACAGCGCACACAAATGGAAATGAGAGTGTAACGTTCTCGTGACATATGCAGGACTTATTTTCTGTGCGCAGACAGAATTGGGGCTGTGGTTTTTTATAGTACCAGTGATGTCTGGGAAAATATGTTTTTACTTTTGGATAAGCTTCAAAAACGAGCTGCACAATTCTCCGAGTGATTGTGGGTCTGTGCGTGCGTGACGTGTGGTGGCAGGGGAATACCGACAAACATACGCTTATGCGTACGAATAAACGCACAATTATCCGGCCTGCAGACAGGGTACACTGCGTACTGGTTGCTCTGATGGCAATTCATCACCAGCCAAATTAAGTGGGTCGTTGGCAGCGACATGCCCTGGTGGGCAAAAAAGGCGCAATCACCAGCCAAATTAAGTGGTCGTTCGTTTAATAGAGCGTTTAAGAAAAGTAGGCAGGCCTGCGTTCATGGTAATGATGCAACAACGCTCAAACGCCCCATTGTAGAGCGAGGAGCTGCGTTCAGTCCCTGCGTTCAGTGGCCGCGTACGCGCTGCCAAAGCCGCGCTTTGAACTGAGCACATAAATGACACTCTTGCTTCAATCTCAGCACGATTATGACCTCCTGTTGGGTCAAAAAATGCTCTCGCAAAAACTAAATTAGAGTTTCCGTTCGGGGCGATAGGCCCTGCCAAACCCCAATATAATAACTGTAACACTATTACAACCCAAAACGTGTTGCTGTTGGCAGGCGCACGGGGTCAGTCCAGGAAGGGCTGCTGGATTCGGTTTCAGAACTCGTTACTGAACCTCAAACACCTGAACACCGCCCAGCCCAGGTCTACCGAGGAGCCTGCACACATTCCCACTGATCCGTGACTTCTGAGGCGGTTCCTCTCAAAGGGTTTCATATTTCCATGTGCAGTTTAAGCTGCACTTCTGTTTTTGTAGCATTTATATAAAATATATATCAAAGGTTGTGTCCTGAATAGAGACATCATTTTTTATCTTGGGTTTCTGTTGACTGCATATACAGTACTGTGGAAAAGCATTTTTTTAGTTTATATTCTGCTTATTCTTTATTAAGTATTAGTGCTCCCTGCACGTTGTAGTTCTGCAATGACAGACTGTAGTCCATCTGTTTCTCTATCCTCTGTTCAGCCCTTTTACTCTGTTCTCTAATGGTCAGGACCCTCACAGGACCAGCACAGATCAGGTACTATTTGGGTGGTGGATCATTCTCAGCACTGCACTGACACTGATGTGTGGTGGTGTGTGTCAGTGTTGCCAGATTGGGTGAATTTTCTCAACGCTTTGGGCGGGTGAACAACATTTGGGCTGGTTTGGGTAATCATTTTATTGCTTTCTAAGGGACTGTTGTATAGCCTAATGGTTAAGGTACTGGACTCTGGACCAGAAGTCCAGGGTTTCAATCCCACCTCTGCCAAGCTGCCACTGTTGGCTCCTTGAGCAAGAGCCCTTAACCCACAATTGCTTGGTTTGTAAACTGATCAATGTGTAAGTCACTCTGGATAAGGGCGTCTGCTAAATGCTCTGTAAATGTAAAGGCATTTTGACACGAGTCCGATTTTTCTGTGTCCTTTGTGATTTCTACTTTTTAACATTTTAAGGTCTTATTAGTAGGTCATGTTGGTTTTAACTGGTTTAATATTTTTGAATTGCCCGAACATCGGCTGTTCATACCTGTCTCGTTTTTTGGACGTTTATTTTGAAACAATTTTTGGCTGGGAAAACACTACTGCAATTTGGCAAAACCCTGGTGTTAGTGCGTGTTGTGCTGGTAACGACCGGATCAGACACAGCAGTGCTGTTTTGAGTGGGGGGGGGTTTTGTTGTGTTTTTGCTGGAGTTTTACTGTCCACTTTTTAGAGACATCTACCTTATTGCTCCACCTTGTAGATGTAAAGTCAGAGACAGACAGCCGCTCATCTGTTACAGTTTGTATGTCATCCTCTAATCCCTCCTCAGTGCTCACAGGATGCTGGTGGCTGGACATTTTCGGCTGATGGACTGCTTTCAGTGCAGCAGTGACTCTGAGGTGTTTAAACTTCAGCAGAACTGCTGTGTCTGATCCACTCAGGCCAGAACAACACACACTAATATAAAAACACCACATCAGTGTTACTGGATGATCCGCCACCCAAATAGGTCCTGATCTGTGCTGGTCCTGTGGGGGTCCTGACCATTAGAGAACAGAATAAAGGGGACAGATGGATGTAGAGAAACAGATGTCTGTAATTGTAGAACTACAAAGTGCAGTGAGCACTAAACCCTTAAAGAAAGAATAAGCAGAATATAAACTGTAAATACAGAATGCCTCAGACTAGTAGGACTGTGGTAGCCTAGCGAGTGGAAGGGGTAAGCAAAGTGACAACTAGAGAAAGAGCTGGAAAGACAGAGGAGGTACCCGAACTCTGGACCAGAAGGGTCCTTGAGCAAGACCCTTAACCCACAACTGCTGGGACTGTAAGGTTGTATGAAATAGTGTGTGTACCAGGTAAGGCAGCCGTGTGTTAGCTTAACATCATGCCTGTCATGTTCACTATTTCCTGCTGGAACATATAGAGTGAGAGAGCACTAAATCTCTCTCTCTCACACACACACACACTTTCACACACAGCCATATGCTGCTCGTGTAGCTGTTCCTCATTACTGTACTTATACTCAACTTTCCTGCCCAAAAGCTTTGAACTTTTACTAGACCCACGTAAAAAACCAGATCAATCCCACTTTAATCAATATTATAATTTATATAAAGCCTCTTAGCTATAACAGGTTCAGTGCCAGCGCACAATAAAATGCTTAATAAGAGACTACAAAGAAAGCGAAGGTGGAAATGATACGTTCTTAACTGCGACTGGATATGTCCATGTTTATATAAAAGTCCACGGCATAATATCCACGTCAACACCGGTGACTGGCGGTTCTTAGCCTCCTGAACGGTACTCGTGCCAGCATCGTCACTATGCCAGCCAATCTGGATACGCCCGTGAAAGCGACTGCAGTGGGAACAGACGAATCAGATGTGGTCTCCTGTAATCTGCAGTACGGATGCTCTATGAAAATTGCTTTGCTGAATATAGTCTAATCCCTTCCAGATATGGAGATGCCAGATGCTTACGATCCAGGCGATCAGACTGTACTTTGGCTCCATCCCTTCTCCGGATGTCAATCAGTTGGTGCATAGCTTTCATACCCTCCTGCAGTGTTTGGGGCTCCTGGATAAAGCCCGTGCACTGAGTGAGGTCAGACCAGAACTGATGTATCAGGGCCTTCATTTTGGACGTCTTCTCAGTCTGGATTTTCCACTCGTCCACTAGGCACTTGCGTCTGGACCAATCTCTATGCACTTACATTACTTCGTCTGGACCAATCACCACATGCTGACATCACTCAGGGTTCCTGTGCGCTGAGAAAAGACCCTATCTTGAAGTAGGACCTAAAAAAGTCCCTATACACGCCATTCAAGAACTACCGTTCCCAGTTCCTTCGGTGCAAACGCACAACAAAGGGGGCACAGTTCTAAGAACTGTGAAGTAGTCTTATTGAGCCATGAAGCTGTGTATGTACAGCATCGAAAAGGTACTTCATATAAAATGTACAGTTAACACAAAAACTTGAAGAATTATTTGTTTAGTCGTTTTTGCACTTTCACCCTGTGGTGACGTGACTTAGCGGAGAAGTGAGAAATAAAACAGGGTCTAACAGGATATAAAGGATTAAACTATAAACGCCCTGAACAGACACGCTCGCCGTTCTGACGTGGCTGTGTATGAAATTCAATAACAAAGTGTTGTGCAGCTCCAAGCATCGCGACGTGGCCGGTCCGCCGCTGTGTGTTCCTACGCTCGGGCCAAGGCCTGTTCGAAAGTTGTCATTTTCCCCCCAGTATTAATGAAAAATGAGAAAACGTCCAACTTGGCTAGAGTCTGTTCCACTGGGTTTGCTGGCGATGCCAGAACGATGCATTTCTAACATGCTCCGAATAGCTGATGGCTGGAATTAGATGTTTCTGGAAAAGAAAGCAAAGCTCGAGAGTTCAGGTCAAAGTGAAATAATATACTGTATTTAGATGTGTATGTTTATGTGTATATCTTCTGCAGTGGTCCAATTACTGACCTCCTAACCCCCGTCTGGCCATTTCGTTTCATTCCTGGCTATACCGACTGTGCTTTAGTCGAGGTGGTTTGTTAAATTTGGCAGAACTTGGGTGAAGACAGTATCTTTGGTAACAACCATCGAAATCTGTGAGTTTCAGAGTTCCTCTTGTTCTAGGGAGCTGGGTTTGTGGAAGTGCAAGCAGACCAATGGTGCCCCCAGATAACAGCTACCATTTGAATTCAAAACGAGCTGTCTTCAGGACGCCCTTAGCTTCATCAGTCATTCTAACTTTTGGTTTCCACAAGCATTGACTCAGATTTTAAGTGTTGTAGGTGTTTCGTATAGAAGTTCAGCTGCCAGGAAGAGGTTTTATAAACTCAGTGTTCTTAAAACATGACAGGTTTGGATTTAAAGCTAAGACTCTGATTTCAAACAACCCCAACGTGATGTAAGAAGTGACAAAAACTGACAGCTCATTTAAATTCTCCTATCCTGTTACCATTCCACTAACCCGGTGATTATAGCCCTTGTAGTTGCACCGCTATTTCTGATATATTTAAAATATGGCAAGTCGAGTCCGACAATCAAGAAAATGTCCTGGGTCAAAGGGGTTAAGGAAACGAGTCCTGCTTATTAGGGGTCATGGTAAACTGGGGTCTCTGCTTATATAACTGCCATGTGTGCTGAGACTCTGAACAGAATTCTGAAATTGCCTTCACCAAGAAGGATACCTGAGATGCCCTCCTCATAATCAGGCGTATATTTGTACTTCAGTGGCTTCAGAAATGTCAAAGCCTGAATCTCAGGAGGCCAGAAACGCTGCCAAATGAGGCTGCCTACAAAATGATCTGCCTTCCAGTTATAGAAAGTGACTTACAAGTGTATACAATTATACTCACAGTTCAACCATGCAGAAGGTTGATGGACGTCTTCTGGGTCCATCAGTGGCTCCCAAAGAATTATGATAATAGCTGGTGTAATTAAAATGCTATTCCATTGATGTTACTTTCATTAAGTCTATTTATTTGGCATATATTGAATCAGAGCCTCAGTGATGAAACTCCCATGAGCGTCAGGACTTACATGGAGTTTGGGTTTGATGAGCATTATGGAATTAGCTTCATCATGAAGGAAATAGAGACATTTCCCTCAAAATCAGCCAAATTGAGGTGCCTCAGAGGCCCAAAAATGTCAAAGCCAGAAACGCTGCCAGATGAGGCTGCCTTCATAAGGATCTGCCTTCCAATTGAGAACTATGATGGTCATTAAAAATCCAAAGTGACTTACAAGTGTATACATTAATGTACCAATTCAACCATGCAGAGTAGAATTTGAAGGTTGAAGATCATCTTCTTGGTCCATAAGATAGAGAAATGATTATAAATACAAGCGTTTTGTAGTAACAAAGCTATTCCTGATTCATTTTTGTGTCATTGCAGACAGTATGAACCCAAGATATTTTGTTTTATCATGTCAACATCATTTCATTTGTTAATAAACATCCATTCCTGCATTTCAAACCTGCAATATAATCCAAAAAAAGTTGGGACGGGGAAATGTAGCCCTAGTAATGAGACGTTATGTCAAGCAGGTAATTATAATCATGATTGGTACAAAAGCAGTATCCACGAACAGAGTCTTTGAGGAACAAAATTAGGCAGAGGATCTCCAGTTTGTCAACAAATGTGTAAGAACATCATTGAAATGTTTAAAATAATGTTCCTCAAAGAAAGGGAAGGGATTTACTTATTTCTCTCTCTCCAGTGCATAATATCATTTAACAATTCAAGGAATCAGGAGGAATTTCAGTGCATAAGTTAAGGACACAAGCCTAAACTGCAGAGGGGTGATCTCCGAACCCTCAGACGGCACTGCATCAAGAACATCATTCATCAATGGCTGATAGAACCACATGGACAAAGGATTACTTTACCAAACCTTTATCAAGCTCTACAATACAGAGTTACATTCACAGATACCACTTAAAACGTTACTGTGCTAAAAAGAAGCCTTATGTTATAACCATGTTCAGAAGCGGCGTCGACTTCTCTGGGCTCGGAGGCATCTGGGATGGACCATCACACAGTGGAGACGGGGATTGTTCTCAGACCCATCAATATAACAGATCTTTTTTGGAAGAAATGGACACCGTGTGCTCTGGATCCAGACTGTCATCAGTGACCAAAATCCAGGTTCTATCATGGCATGAGGTTGGGTCAGTGCCTTTGGTGAAGATCATTTATACGTCTGCCTTCAAGACGACATCTTTTTCAGAGACGTCCATGCATTTTTCAGCAAGACAAAGCAAAACAAGAAAAATCTGAAAAAGTTAGGACTGAAATATATAAATCCCTTCCAATATTCGTTTGAGGAACATTGTGTTTAAACATTACAGTAATTTTCTAACACATTCAGTGGATGCTGCTTTTGTACGAAATCATGATTACAATCACCTGTTTGAAATAACATGATTTTTACAACATTGCTAGCTCTATACTGCCCAAGTTGTTTTCCCAAAACAACTTATTAAATGTAATGAAATTGACCAGAAATATTCTGGGTTTCCTACGTCTGCAATAAAATAAGAGTCAAAATAAATTAGGGAACATTGGGGAACACTGTGGGGTTTTTTCCCTTGCATTTTCCATACCTCCCATCCTTTTCCGGATCCATGGTTGTACATTAACTTGATGCAAAATCCATAAAAAGACCTGGGATTATTGAATTAATCTTAATATTATTCTGGACATAATTTAATCCGGGCCTTATATCAATAAACATCAGATTAAACAGCCAAACTGGAACAAGCCAAACTGAAGAACTGCCAAGTGAATCCATGTAGTGGAGCCGCCTTCCGTTTGAACCCAACTACTGTCAATCCAAATCCTACATGGTTTATCAAGAAATATGCAATTATACTCTATAATAATTCAGCATTATAGTGTTGCAGTTCAGGGGAAGAAATCATCTTGCCGCTGGTCCATCAGCGTCCCAGTCAGTCCTGATTTTTGATATGGCAACCACTCGCAGAGCGTAAGGTTTTACTTAAACTCAACACTCCATACCCTTAACCCTCAAACCTTTGCTTCAGGCTTTGGATGAGTTTCTGCTTGGAAGAAAAGCCGTGCTCATGGGTTAAGCTCGTGACTGTCTAATAGCTGGGAGTTCAACTCCGAGCTCTGCCAACTGCTATTGTTGGGCCTTCAACTGCTTTTGATATGGCACTCTGCCAACGTCATCAGTAAACCATTTTATAGATGGGGTGGCTCAGTGGTTAAGTCCCTTGGACTTCTATTCATGAAGGCTGTGATTTCATTTCACCAGCTGCCACTACTGGGACTTTAAACAATACCCTTATTCCTTAAAGTGCTCGAGAAAAGTAAAATCGCTATGGAAAGGGTGATGTGAATGGTAAAATAATCCATCTCTGTCAAGACAATGCCTAACTTTGAGACCTTTTTAAGGACAGCGGTTGCTAGTAGTTAAGAGTTCAAATCCTTGCTCTCCTCCCAAAGTGCTACTTTTGGGGGACTTGCAGCTAGAAACCCACGCGCGCCCCTGACACGAGCTCGCTTCTGGTGAGGGCGTCTGTGCTCAACGCTTAAACATGGAAAGCAGCTCACTACAGGTCCAACAATCATTGCTGGCTGGGAGTCAAAATCGTCAACCACTCACAGATTGTGTTTTACAGACACCTGTAAGAATACCAGCGCCACCACACAGGCCTAGTCAAGCCGGGGTCTGTGTAAGTCTCGCCAAGATATAACCCTTTGGGTGGCTGGGTGAACAACAAAAACGATTCAACCGTAAGTCTGTGCGCTCGCATCTGTGGTGGTCGGGGATTTCCCGTCCGCTCGCCTCTGACCTCGTGCCTCCTCTGGAATGCGGTATTTTGAGCAGATTGCCTTACACGGTAGCGGGCCACTGGAATTAGCTGTGCCAGATTATTTGGGCCCGGGACGTACGGTTTGGGGTGGTGGTGCCTAAAGCAGGGTAGCTGAAGAAAGTGGATAGAAAGAGCTCTGTTTCCCTCTCCAGTCCTGATTTAACAGCAGCAGAGACTGAATTAAACACTGACTCCTGTCTCATAAGCGCTGACATTACAGCAGGTCTGTAAATAATGCTGAACTGGGAGGGGCTGGGGGGATTGCTGTTAGATGCTGCACTGGCATTTAGAATCAATACTTTTTTTTATTGGGGCCATATACGAATCGTTTGATGAATTGATTCAGTCCCATATCACCATTACCTTTACCTTACCTTTACATTTAGGCAGAACGCCCTTATCCAGAGCAACTTACAATTGATAGTCTTACATCCAAGCAAGGCCTTGCTTCCAGGACCAACATTGCAGTTGGCAGAGGCGGCTTTGAACCCTGAACTTCTGGTCCATAGTCCAGTACCTTACCCGCTATCTACCACGCCCAGTATTTAGCAGAAGTCCCTTATCCCGAGCACTACAATTGGTAAATCTTACAATCCAATTGTGGGTTTTAAGGGCCTTCTCAAGGACCCAACAGTGGCAGCTGGCAGAGGTGGGATTTGACAAAAAGCTTATTACCTGCCACGTCCGCTGTTCCTGAATCATTCAGTATTCGTATTTTTTGTTTGGACCTTAGATTCTGTACGAAAAATATGCCGCTGAAATTGGTTTGCCGTGCTGAGCTGTGCCAGGCTGTCCCTCTGAAAGTAGACCCCATCATACCCAGGACTGTTTGGAGAGATTATCTCCACAGTTTGGCTTGGGAACATCGCTGGAAACTGTGGCTGGACATGAGACAAATGAGCTGACCTTCTCCGCCTGTGATCCATCCTCACCCTAAACTGTGCAAACTGAGACTGGAGTCCACCCGGAGGAAAAAATGTTATCGTTCAAAATTTCAGACTTTGATCTCTCTGAGGCTTAATTTGTGAACTTCCCTTACGTTTCATTTAAAGAGCAACGTTTTGTCACAGATGTTAGTCTGAAGCAATTGAACGAGTACAAATAGCACTAGACCAAAAATGAGACATGAGATACTTCTGAGTTTGAAGGACTCTGGCGAGATCTTTATCTTGTCTTCATTTGCTCTATATTTCTTCTTTACAAATTCACAGGAATTAATCAGTAAAGCAATGAAACAGTTAGCAAAATCAATCACAAGCTTTGAAACCCGTGTTAAACACGTTCAGATTAACACAAACGACTGTTCAGTTTTATCTTTTGTTCTTAAACATTTTTTAAACAGAAATAATTCTGCATTTTTCTGCACCCGAAGTTCAACCCCAGGACAGTCTTCGAATGACACACCCTTGTTGTTTTACTCTTTAAGCTTTAGAAAGTTCAACGAGAGCCTTGCTGTGATAGTAAATATCAGGTTTCCAGAGAGAGGCTATGGTTTATTTTATTGAGGATAATACAAAACCACTGGTTTACAAAAATAAAAGTCATGTGTTTGTTATGTACAGCTATTAAGGTGAATAAAACAGCCCAGATCAAATAATTCACAGTATCAAAACTGATCTTGATCTTTGGATGAGTAATGGCTGAGCTCATATTGAGACTCCTGTCTTTATTGAAGTGTTATTTTGGCACAGGTGAGACTGCCTTGAGATCTGTACTACAACCCGAGAGGAGGCAGACGCATGAGATTACTGAGGTCTTTATCTCCGGAGACACGTTTGAGACGTACAGTATGATAAAGTCTCATTTGTCTTTCCATTTGGTCTCGTTGTTGTCTGGGAGAAACGACATACATACTAAGGAGATCTCCTTTTGATTTTTCGTTCCTCTTGGACTGGTAAAGTGTTAAAACCTGGAACAAATCTCACCCAAATTTTCCCATGAATCGAATTCCCTTTTTTCGGCACCCGAAACTCAACTCCGGCACAAAGTTCAGATAGACACATACTTGATGTTGTACTCATAAACTTTAGGAAGTTCATGCTATGATGGACCAGAGGCTGGAACCTGTATGCAAATCTGAACCTTCCTTTACCGATCTGAATGACCCGTGTGTTTGTTTCAGTTGACGTGAGGCACATGCTCCTGCAGTCTGGATTCTGCATTAGTGGTAAAGAGAGGCAAACAAGCGCAGATATAAATCTGGGAGCGTTAGACTGAAGTGCACAGCGCAGCAGATCTGCAAAAAATGTAGCGCATTAGTGCTCGGGTAATACTTCAGTCTGCTGAGGAAAAGGAAAATTCATTACATAGTTCAGTACAGGACCGCAAACAAGAGCCTCAGCTCTTAGATGAGGTGGTATGTATCCTGTGTTTTGATATAATACAGGGGCCTGTGCACCATTGGCCCATGAGGCCCTGTAGAATTAAGTACTTCCCTGATAGCAAATGAGTGATGGCACATTTCTGGGTCGCACTTTTTCCCGGCCCACATATCGCCATGGAATGATAGTGATGAATCTCTCTGGCAGTAAGCAGCCAGAACGGCGGGCCCACTTTACCTAAGGCAGATTACATGCGGTCCAGTGTCTGAATGCCATGAAGAACTTTATTGTGGCTGGCAACAGTTGGGCCAAATTTGGTTAACAATACACTTGCTCTAACTGAGGCATCAGTTCCTAAACTGAGCTATATTTGGCCCAGAACTGTCTGCTCTCTGGATTGCATATGCAGTATGTAGCCTGGAATGCATCCGATTGGATCTTGAAGAAAGATCTGTCCCATTTAAAATCGCTACACACGAGAATAAGACGCTATAATACTGCCCTCTAGTGTACGAACTTCATCGTAAGCTCGTAATTCGATTTAAGAGTGAATGGTAACATTATTTAGCGTATTAAAAACTGAGTGACATCAGTATACTATGCATTTATATGGAGCAGTCAATTTAATCATTTTCTATGCGTTTGTAGTAGTGTGTTTTCTGAATGTAATACATGTACAATGTTTACAGGCAGTGTGTACACTATTCCACATGGCAATGTAGTATCCATTTATACGAAGTAATTAATGTTAGGAAATGTAATAGAGCTATTCCACTGAATGGGTGCCATTAAAGTTGGTAAAGCTGGCAACAATGTGGTAAATTGTTAGAATGTGCCCAATGTACTAATGCTATTAGTATGAGTGCCATGCGCTTACATGTTATGTATTTCATAATTCTGTGCTGAAAGCTTAGTCCTGTCACTCATATAAGGAATAACAGGACAGAGTAATGGTAACAGGAGAATCCATGTACACATAAAATAAAGGTGCCTGAGATTGACCAGTCCTCATTATGAATATTTAATAGTTACAACAAGCAAACTGCACCCATTCGGCAGATTGACTCAGTCTGTATTTACTGGTGCTGTGTATTTTGGGTGCGGAGAACACTTAGTGCACATACTGTTCAAGGCCTGAGCCTGTTCGGTGTAGTGTACTGTATGTACTTGATAGTAATGTGTTTATTTGTATCTGGATTTGGCTGTTTGAAGGGGAGGGGCAAACAATTAAGAGTCCTGCATCACATGTTATCCACTGGAAGGGCACCTCTCCCTTAAAGGAACACCTAAATGGGCACATCATCATATTTTATGACTTGTAGGAAACCCCACACAGCACTGGATCCCATTTTTCTGCTGGAAAAGGCACCCTTTGGGACATTATCATGTAAGGGCAGTATAGAGGGCACTTTAGAGTGGCACGCTTTTCTATCGGAAGGGCACCTGTTAAGACACATTATTGCAATTGCTTGCTCTACAGCCCAACCTGGGGTCCAGGCCCCCCTTAGGGGGGGTGGCAGACATCACAGGGGGTGCACGAGGCTTTGTCTGCTCTGAGGTGCTCCGAGTTTGTCAAAATACAACACATAGCTTTTCTTAGATACTCATGGGGGGCTCCAAGGAAAGAAGGTTGGGAACCACTGCTCTGTAGGGCACATCATCAGAATTTACTGCATCCCAGAGGGCACGCAATAATATTTCTCCCAAAGGGCAGCCAATAATCAATAATAAGGGCACTTTAGCAACGCCTTTTCAACCTTAACTGTCAACATAATCACTTCGTATGCATTTAAATGTAGTGTATATTCTGAATGTAGCCTATATTACGTATTTATACCGAAATGCAAGTTGTATTGTGAATTCGGCATGTAGTGGACGTTTAGTGCATTTCCTTATGGACGAAGACCGTCTCATGTGGTATCTGTCTTCTCCATTGATTCATTTGTACTTATAAGCCAGTTATGAGGTAACTTCTCGAATCAGTTTACGTGAATAGCACTAAGTAACTGTATCCGGACTCGGTTTCCCGGCAGGCACTGCTTTATTGTGTCTAGTTGCTCGGGGAGATAAGGGAGAGGGAGTGAGCGCAAGGAGAACAGAGGCGCTCTCTTGCTGTCAGAGGGCATAAAATAATCATAAGAGCGCAATAACGGGCGCAGAAATGTCAGAATGAATATTGTTCACGTGTCCTATGGTGTCTCGGTTTGGAAATACAGCATTACAGCCTGAATAAAGAAGGTAAGTGCGAATATAAACCGAGTTTAATTCCGAGTTATTCCAGACCTGCACCTGCCGATACAGACCATAACAAAGCTAACATGCTAACTGCGCAATAACGGCTCGCTATAAAGATTTTATTTTAATACTTTCACCCTAATATGGGTTTAAAAACGATAAGGTTTGGTTTTACGGATATATATGTTATGGTTTAAATGCTCGATACGTTTCTGAGTTATCGCTCAGTTACATACCGTTGTCGAAACGATTCATTAATGAATTGTTAACTGTGCCATTAGTAATTCTTATTAATTAATGGGTTGTTATTATTAATTTATTTTAATAATGCGTATTATTCTTGTGTTAATATTCAGTGCTTCTGTCCGCATTGCAGCTGATGTTAACGGATGTGCTCAAGCTTATCTACTGTACGATAAGCACGATATACCGATTAATATCGATCTTACGATGCTTTTGATGTCTTTTTGACATGGTAAAAGTCCCAAAGACAGACTTTATTGTCCCTGCATTGGTTTAAAAGATCATCAATTTATAATGTTGGGTTGAGTCAGGATTAAATAATTTATTAGTAATATTACATTTGATACACACCAGTGTTAGGTCAGATAGTGCTATAATAATAATAATAATAATAATAATAATAATAATAATAATAATAATGTTTTCTTTATATAATGCCGAAGCACACAGTCTCTTCATATCATATTGATCATAAAAAAGATCATACTGAATAACATATTGAAGAACATATTGAATGCAAGGAAAAATATAATATAGTATAAGTAATTATTAATATAAATTTATATAAAATTATTTGTAGATATTATTAGTGCTATTTCTTATTTTTAAGCTGTCGTTATTATTAGTGACAATAGTCTTTGATCTGTTGCATTTGTAATTTATAGCACTTTATTAATTATTCAATTTGTTTATGAATTTATTAGTAGTGTTTTAATTTTAAGGCTGTTATTATTATTATTATTATTATTATTATTATTATTATTACATTTTAAATTTCATTTTAAGCCATCAAAATAAAAATAGTCATTTAAAAAATAAAAATCCTAGTATAATTTATTTTTCTAATTTAATCTAATAGTTATAATATTTATCTGTTTGGTTTTAATAATTATATCTATTTAATAAGTGTAGTTATTACCAGTGTTATTTCTTATTTTTTAATATTCTTATTGTTATTAGTAGAGATTTTTATACTGTTGAATATTTGTTTTATAGCTCTAGATTTAAAAAGTAATAAATAAATGTTATTATTTTTATTAATAATATTTAAAATATATATTTTAAAGTATATTTAATAATAATAATATTTTTATTTTTTATATTTGAGTTTAGATGTATATTTATATTTAAATGTTTGGTGATTAAAAGGCATATAAAGGCAAATACATTATATTCGCAGAAATGGAGCAGCTGTGCTGTAAATATTTAATTAAAATAAATTTGAAAAATGTTCTGTCTTTAATAATGTTATATAATTAAATTTCCTGTATGTCTGCTTTTATGTGGTCAACACCAAACAATAACTTAACCCAAAAAACAGACATAAAGTATATTAAATATATAACATTATATATACATTATAGAACATTTTTGCATTGTTTTAATGAATTAGGTCATTCATTTAATTAATAGGTAAGAGCCAGCTACTGGAAAGACTTGGGTTCGAACTCTGGGCTGGGCTTTCAACATGAAGGTTGGGTGGTGCACTTTAGGCGTCCCATCCACGGAGAACTTCCAACCCTGACCAGAATAAGCTGGGTCAAACAGAACTTTCAAAAGAAGTTAGTCGTGTTCCTCGGAATGATGTAGTTCACTTGTGCGACATACGCGACCTAAACTTGACCTGCAACCTCTAAGCTTAGTAAAGGTTTGAAAGAGCACTACAGGTGATATACAGGTGTGTCTGAATATGTCATGGACCATGATGGACTTGTGTCCTGGTGGATGTGTAGAGAACCCCACCAGGATGAAGTGTTTAAATGTCCTGATTGACCCTGCGTCACATGGTTGGGGTGGCTCTGAACTGGCAGTGTTTGCGTGTGGGTGTCCAGACCTAGATAGCAAGCAAAGCTCTTAGACTTTCCTCTGGAGCTGGAGCTTATTGATTATTAATGCTGAAAAGGAAGTGCAGGGTGGCAGAGAGAGAGAGAGAGAGAGAATCACGAGGGCATGGTCATAAAATGACAGAAGCTCAGCAACCAAGCCTTCTCTGTGACAGACGGTAAAGGAGTCGAGCCAGAGAAACAAACAAAGTGAAGCCAAATCCAAAGATTGTAAGGTGGAGGAGGTGGAAGTGGGTGGAGAGGTGAAGGACAGCAGCTTTCGGATGCTGTTACGGGGATTGTACGATCTTTTAGGTGGGCAGTGAGTTTAAACATCTCATTGTCCTCTGTCTGAAGAGAGAAGAGACTGATGGACATTTTAGACAGCAACATTTAGCCTTGATACTCCACAAACTCCTGTTTGGAGAGAGAGAGAGAGGTCTGCAGAACAAAGCCGGACTGGTTTACGGTAAGATGGCCGTTCTGTTTCGCAACGGTGCTCTTACTGTTTTGTACACCTGTGTGACCTGATGTAATTCTCAGCCTAACTCTTGATCACTGAACCTTATTAAACCTGTCACTAATGTTTAGCTTTTATATCTCGTTCCTAAATCAATCGAGTCGACTCTCAGCGCTCAGTTAATCAAACATGATGATCCAATAATAATCTAACGTGATTACGCCTCAGCTCACGAGTCACCAAAAAGTCAAGACTGTCTTCATTACGGCTTTCTGGAAAGCTCCTGGAAAAACAAATCAAATCAAACTTGACTGGTGTCCTTCAATAGCTCTTTGGTCTTGGCCATGGTTGAGTTTGGAGTCTGACTGTTTGAGGCTGTGGACAGGTGTCTTTTATACAGATAACGAGGTCAAACAGGTGCCATTAATACAGGTAACGAGTGGAGGACAGAAGAGCTTCTTAAAGAAGAAGTTACAGGTCTGTGGGAGCCAGAAATCTTGCTTGTTTGTGGGTGACCAAATACTTATTTTCCACCATGATTTACAATTAAATTCTTTAAAAATCCTACAGTGTGATTTCCTGGACTTTTTTCTCATTTTGTCTCTCATAGCTGAAGTGTACCTATGATAAATTACAGACCTCTCTCATCTCTCTAAGTAGGAGAACTTGCACAATCAGTGGCTGGCTAAATACTTTTTTGCTTCACCGTACTTAATAGCGTGTAAAGCCTCCATGAGTTCTGATGAGAATTTCCTGTAGACTGGGATTTTTTTCACTGCTGGTAGACCCATATAACCGTACACTTTGATACATCTGCAAACTCGGCTACTTCCTTCACACTACAGCCTTTGGCACGCCAAATGCAATCCGTCCTTTTTGAAACGTCACTAACATCTGCTTGGCAACACATTTTCCACACACTGAACGAGACAGTCACTGCACTGTACCACCTCTTCTCGATCTATGAATCCCATCGCACTCCCCACAGGTATTTATAGCCTGATTGTCCTAGTGCAACGCCATCTGCAGGAGCCTGACGTTACTACCGCCTTAAACTTGAGAGGTGAATCAGTTATTCATTTTTCAGCTTCTGTTTATTTAAACTATTACTATGAACTTATTCATTAGATAACTTAGTTTAATTCTTACATATATCATCTGAGCTGCCCACGGAGGTTGGGTCCGTTTTTGAGTCTTGGTCTTCCCAAGGTTTCTTCCTTCCTTCCTTGCCACTCTCGCCCTCAATTTGGAATTCGATATTAGAAGATAATATAAAATCGTAAAGCTTCTTTGAGACAATGCTCCATTGCATCAGAAAGGCTGATGACAAGTTCACAATGTGTGGGACTATGATGATGCAGCGTTTAAGGTTCTAGACTATTGAACAGAAGGTCCAGGGTTCGAGCCCCGCCGCTGCCACTGTTGGGATCTTAAACAAGGCCCTTAAACTACAATCGCTAAGCTTGTACACTGTAAGATTGTATCAGTTTTAAGTCACTCTGCATAAGAGCAAGACACTAAGTGTGTATGTGGATTTAGTGATTGTGTACTACCAGTCTTGCACGCTAGCCAGTTGGTTGCTTCCATACTACCATTCTAATACAAGGTGTGCTTTTAGGATTGTGTACTGACATGCTTGCATTCTTTCATACTAAAACTAGCATACTTACATGCTCATAGCTTGGATACTATTACGCAAACAACCCCATCCATGCTTACTAGCAAGATTGAAGAAACACTTGTGCCATTTATGGTACTGTCATGTAAATATAAAGGTATTTTCACGAGAAAATTGTATGTGAATGCCTCAGAGATACAGCTGAAAACACGAGTGGAAACCTGAAGCCTAAAGGAAGTAGTCTCTAAATACATCAACCAAGTTAGAACAGTCTGTAGCACAAACATAAGCAAACAATAAGATAGCTGCACACACACAATGGACTTTTGCTCTTTAACTCCCGCCTCTGCTCGTTTATCCACAGCGTTGATGGGCTGTTGAACATCTGGAGTTAAGACAGGTTAAGAGAAGGGAGAAGGGAACTTAAAGAAAGCAAAAGCAGACATGGAGTTTTCAGTGTTTAGACAAAAACACATCGGACTTGACGTGAAGGTCCCAGTATGTTAAAAATCGCATCTGTCTTTTTTCTTGCATAAAAATCGTACTCGGTGTGAAAAGGCTTTAACTTGAGAAACATCAACGCACGTATTAACAATGCTAAAGTGGGACTTTCTTTATAGACACCCTGTATGAAGTGTTTAAGTGTACAATACAACTCCATTAATGCATATAATGCCTTATAGAGTGTGGATTTCTTGGGTATCTGGAACGATTCATACGGTTTATATTATTGCTAATGGGCAAAATTCCCTCGGTACTCGTCATTTTCGGCACTCTGGAACGTATTAACGAGTACCGAGGTGCCTCTGTGCTTTTAGTTCAAGGCCTGCCAGTATTTGTATGCAGTGAAACTCTTCTAAGCTGATGCATTGGATGACGTAGCCAGTCTGCGCTCTGCATATTGTGTTACGATTATTGGCATGTTTTTATGGCTCAGTCTCAGAACAGTCGATTCGAAACGACTCCTATAGCTAGTAACCGAAGCTAATAGCATGAGCCTCACTGGGGAGTCCGTATCCACCGGGAGCCGTTCTCTGCTCTCACTGCCACATAACTGCTTAATGTGTTGACGTCATGGCTGGTGATGGGAAGACGCTCGGATGTTTTACGAAGCAGCGTATCAGCTAACATCGGTAGCATCACACGCACTCAAAATACTCACATGAATGAGTCATTATAATAGATACTGTCTGCTGTCTCATCGTCTTTGGGTCTGTTCAAGGCTAATGCAGGTCATCATTAGTATTACCCAACACCCCTCACACTGCAGGGTTGATCTAATAAAGTCATGGGGTCACAGAGGTGTGGGTGTGTGTGTGTGTGTGTGTGTGTGTGCTCCTTAAGTGGCCATCAGGGCTGGGATCAGATGTTTTATTCATGTTGACGATGTAAGAGTGAAACTGGTGAAAGTGTTACCCAGTCTGAGCTCATTGACAACACAAATAGTGTATGCACATTGTCAAACAAAAACACCATATTAACGTTATAGAATACACACATTACTGTCTTTGTATGCTAATTCACTATTTACCTCACTTGCTGAATTCTCACTAACCCACTATAAAGTATGGTGAGGGGATTTTGGTAGGAAAACGCACAAACACAAAACAGTGCTGGTAAATCAGCCTGCTTAAACAGGAGGGTTCTGGGAAAACAAGTTCTCCGATCATGTTGTGCCAGCTCATACTGTGCGCCCTTGCCTCGCTCTGTGGTTTGAAGGCAGTAATGCCGTGCCGGCTTGTATTTCACAGCTTTAAATCCTTTTATTGGCTGAAGGTGATGCTGCATAGCTTGTTCGAAATGCACACCTTTGCAACCATCTGCTGATCAAAGGTGGATGTTGTTCTGAATGGCTTCCAATCTCTGTCTCAACGCTTCACTTTCATCGGAATAACTCGCTGATTTTCTGTACAGGTAAGCTTCGTTTAGCCATTATCCGATCAATGTCTGTTCGCTTTACCTACCGAAGTCTTAACAATTATAAGGATTAGCAGTTAATTTGAAGGTGACATTAGAGTCAGGTGTTTTCAATCAATGGGATGACAATCAGGTGTGAGTGGGCACCCTGTTTCATTTAAAGAACAGGGATCTATCAAAGTCTGCTCTTCACAACACATGTTTGTGGAAGTGTATCATGGTACGAACAAAGGAGATTTCTGAGGAGCTCAGAAAAAGAGTTGTTGATGCTCATCAGGCTGGAAAAGGTTACAAAACCATCTCTAAAGAGTTTGGACTCCACCAATCCACAGTCAGACAGATTGTGTACAAATGGAGGAAATTTACAGACCATTGTTACCCTCCCCAGGAGTGGTCGACCAACAAAGATCACTCCAAGAGCAAGGTGTGTACTAATTGGCGAGGTCACAAAGGACCCCAGGGTAACTTCTAAGCAACTGAAGGCCTCTCTCACATTGGCTAATGTTAATGTTCATGATCCACCATCAGAAGAACACTGAACAACAATGGTGTGTATGGCCAGGGCTGCAAGGAGAAAGCCACTGCTTTCCAAAAAGAAACATTGCTGCTCGTCTGCAGTTTGCTAAAGATCACGTGGACGAGCCAGAAGGCTATTGGAAGAAGTGTTTTGTGGATGGATGAGACCAAAATAAGAACTTTTTGGTTAAAAAAAAAAGCGTTATGTTTTGGAGAAAGGAAAACAACTGCATTCCAGCATAAGAACCTTATCCCATCTGTGAAACATGGTGGTGTTAGTATCATGGTTTTGGGCCTGTTTTTGCTGCATCTGGGCAGGACGGTTTTTGCCATCATTGATGGAACAATGAATTCTGAATTAAATATCAGACAATTCTAAAGGAAAATATCAGGACCTCGTGTCCATGAACTGAATCTCAGAGAGGTGGGTCATGCAGCAAGACAGCGACCCTAAGCACACAAGCCGTTCTAACCAAAGAATGGTTAAGGAAGAATAAGTTCATGTTTTGGAATGGCAAAGTCACAGTCCTGACCTTAATCCAATGGAACTGCCTGTGGAAGGACCTGAAGCGAGCAGCTAATGTGAGGAAACCCACCAACATCCCAGAGCTGAAGCTGTTCTGTACGGAGGAATGGGTAAAATTCCTCCAAGCCGGTGTGCAGGACTGATCAACAGCTACAGGAAACGTTTTAGCTGCAGTTATTGCTGCACAGGGGGGGTCACAGCAGATACAAAGGTTCACATACTTTTGCCACTCACTAATATGTAGTATTGAATCATTTTCCTCAATAAGTAAATGACCAAGCATAATATTTTTGTCTTATTTGTTAAACTGGGTTCTCTTTATCTAATCTTTCTCTTTGTCTAAAAACTCTAAAGGGTTCACAAACTTTCAAACACCACTGTACTTATACTTAGTTTGTATGAGTCCTTGACTAAATGCCTGTAGCAGATCTCTAACCAAAGTAACCCATGTACAGCTTTAGCCAGAATTTAAAAGCCATTTCCGTCTGTGTGCGTTCATGGAAGAACCTGTTCTACTGTCTTCTCTGTTATAATTATTTAATGCATTCCTTCATTTTTCATGTGAAGGAAATCCAGCTTTTCTGCTGGTAGGAAAACCTTCATGATTACTCCGTTTTTCGTCCGTGTTTCGCTAGGTGTCATTACTACCAGCAGCACAGGAGCGCGGTACCTTCTCCATGTCTGTTTGTTCCCCTCCTACTCATGTTCTCTGAACAGCCCAGTGTGAGAGATTTATTAGATTTTATGATCAATATTGGAGTGGGTGGTTTGGGATGGAGGAGACAGATCCTCACTGAATTATTCAAACTGCAGGACGTTTCGGTTCAATTCAGCCTCTCTAATCAAGGCCACTCATGGGATAAGTGCACATTTCTCTGATTGAAGTGAGTGGAGTGGTAATAATATGATCATCCTGTACGATCCTCTGCGTCAGTCTGGAGGACTTCACAGGAGCCGAGAACTGAAGCACTTTCTTTCTAAGATTTACTGGAGTTCAGTAATACTACATGTTGTGATATTTATCTTGGGCAACAGTTTAATCGTGAACATTTGATTCAAAGAAGCTGCGGTTTCACCTGAGCTTTTTAGAGATGCAGCACAGTTCAGTCATGTAATACTGCTGTAAGGAGATGCTGTAAATGCCGGTTGGGCGGTGCTCTCTGCGCTGCCTCTGACCTGGTTGGGCACTGCAGAGACGCAGCTGGCTGTGCCTAAGAGAGGTACGTCCGGATGTGGGATCTTTTTTGGTTGTTGTTTTTCTTTTTGCCCTTTTTTTCCAATTTGGTCTGACCATATCCTCAGTCTCATGACATCCCCTCCAGTGCATGCACTGTAACCCATGGTTGACAACTGCTTCTTTTCACCGAAAGACTGGCAGCTGATGCTTGGAGAAATGTTTGTCTTTATTTAGGGTGATAAATCACAGTTGCATGATTTTCCAGGGGACCTGTGACCAAGTGGGTTCAAGCGGAGGCGCTAGATGAATCCCTAGATGGAAATCCAGGAATGGGATTCACACAGGGTTACGGCAAAATATGACTCATTTGTTTCAGGTCATTGATTGACTCTCAGGATTGGCTAAATTATAGAAATATTGGCTAATCGCAGATTTATCCTTCCATCTGTAGGCAGAGTTCATGTATACACCTCAGTCAGAATAGAGTGATCGTAATGAGGACATTCCAAATTAAATTTCTATCTGATTGATTGAAGTGGGTAATCCTTTAATTAATCAGTTACATTGAAGAGTAATAGCTTTGCAGCCTTCTGCATCTGATTACAATTCAATCAGACTGAGTACCCATTTGTGATTGCTCAATGACATGTGCATAGCTAATTGAACATGACGGGCATGAAAAATCAGGAAACAAACTCTGTGCTTCAAACTGCATTTGATCCTCCATTTTTCCCGGCAATTTGGCGTATCTATATCCCTCTCTGTCCTTCAGATCCTCATCCGGAACCACCGCCGAGACTCGGACACCAGCGTCTCACAGCGTCTCCTAGCGTGTTATACGCCTGGTCTGATCACGATACTTTTTAGACGGGCTCACACAGCACAGCGGACTTTGTGGTTGTACTTAATATTATGCCTTTTTTTTGGTTTCATTTTGGCTGTGCTGACACACAGCCCTCTCATACGGCTTATAAAAAATGTACTGATTATGAGATCAAGGATCAATCACGCCCGGGCATGGAACAGATCACCTAATGTGCGTACGCCCTGAGACTGTGGAACCCGCCCCTGAAGAACCTGTGACCTCTGTCTATTGAGCACCAGATTTTTTTGGTCTATCAGGTGCCAGACTTGGGGAACGTAACTCTGTATCCAATAGACTTCACTTCGCCAGAGGTGGGAATCAAACCAGAGAGGCTCACACTTGGAAACCAGTGCTCTGCTAAGTGAGCCACCTTTGATCGTACACCTCCTCTGGTGAGGTGAGGTCTGTCGGCCAGGTTGTGCGTCTGTGTTGCGTTCTGTGTCTGGGTGAGATGCCAATGTTCTGTCTGCCAGTGTTGGGCTTCCGAATATCAGAGTTCGCCCCAGGTCTAAGGGGCCGAGTCTGTGGTAGAGCAAGCATACATAGGGTGGCCCCGCATGACAGGGTTCTTGATGTAAACGTAGCCAGTGACGTGATTCTATTGAAGCAATTATGTTTGATAAGTGCTTTTATTATCAAAGATGAATTTAATTAAAGGCTAAATTTCTGTCTTGTTTTTTGTAGACTTCACTGTGTAAAAAACCCCATGATTACTGAGGGTGGCAATAACTCTGTAGTTGTGTAGCTGTGTGGGTATAAACAAGGCTACAGTGTTCATTTAAAGCTGCGTCACTGGAGCTTCATTAAGACTGAATATGCAGAGACATAGGTTTCTCTCCCTCTTTCTGTCTCGTTACATAATAACAGGCTATAAAGCTGTAATTAGCTATTCATGGATTGTTCTCTAAGGCAGCATGACGATGGGGAGAACAGTGGCATCAGGAGAAAACACTTAATTGCTTGTGTGTGTGTGTGTGTGTGTGTGTGACCTCAGACTCCTCATTCCATCACTGCTTATTATTCCATCGCTTCAGCATGCCTTTGTCCCGGAGCAATCCATCAGTTACTGTTGTGTTATTCAGTCAAGTGTGTGACATTCAAACCATCTCTCACACACACTTGCTTAAACACCCTCATGCGTATGCAGGATATGTATGAGTTTAATGAGATGATTGTAAGGGCAGGTGAGTTTGTGGATACGGTTGCTAGGTGCCTCCGAGGGAAAAAAACACAGAGACATGTTTCAAATGGCAAGTTCCAGCCGATTAGCTGAGACAATATCTTTGCAGAAATTACATTTCCATTCTGTGTCTGTGCTGATTTTGTAGTGTGCTCTCCGGAGGAATAAACAAGTCCATTTTCATTATTTTATTATTTAGGGTAATGCCTGGATGAGTTTCGGGAGGCTTAGGCATAAGTGTGACTAGCAGGGCTTAATTTGTTCCGGAGCTCCGGAAACTGAGCTGAGCACCACCACTGGTACATAACCAAAAGAGTAAGTAGAATAGAGCTAAATCGAAATGTCTGCCACATAAGTAGTGAAGGAGTTTCCTATATCCATGTAAGAATCAAGAAAACTAAGGATGTGTGTTACTACTTCTACTCGAGTTCCATGTATGAGGGCTAAAGACCTCCTCAAAATATGCCTAGTGATTGCCCCTGCTGGCAGCTCATTATTTACTAATTAAGCACTGGTCACCAGTCAAGGGGGGTTAAATGACCTGTAATATAAAAAGGTCACCACCTGGATTTAACTAAGTAAATAGTTAATAAAGAGCCTCCCATTGGATAATTCCTGCATTGGTGATGATGTCTCACCTGGCAACAAGCTCTTTAAGCCTAACTGATGCAGTGAGGAGCTTCTCATTTGTTAAACATCCATGTCAAAGACATCCTGTGGTCTTGGAAAAGACATTCATCAGTTTCAGAAGGGTCAGATTGGGAAAGAATGGTTCAGGGAGCATGAGGCATCACACATGGATTGTCCACCACAGAGTCCAGATCTGAACCCCATTGAGAATCTTTGGAAGACTTTGTGAAGTGGTTCAAGATGTTGGGGAAGAATGAATGCAACTCTGGACAGAAATAAATGTGGTGACATTGCAGAAGCTTGTGGAAACGATGCCGTGATCAAAGCTAAAGGGGGTCCAATGAAATATGAGTGTGTGAGACCTATTTTTTGGCCGGGCAGTGTAGGACCTTCATCAGTGGGAGCCTTAACCACTCACTTGTTTTATTTACATTACATTTTAGTAATTTTAGCAGACTCTCTTATCCAGAGCGACTTGCATCTGATCTTACAATCTTACAAATTGTGGGTTTATGGTCCTGCTCAAGCACCCTCAGCTTGGCAGAGGTGGGATTTGAAATCTGGACCTTCTAGTCTATAGTCCATTACCCTAACCCTAAGGAGAGATTTCAACTTAGAGCTCTCCTCCAAGCAGATTGATCTGCCTATGACCCGTCATAAGCTACGTTTCAACAAAGAGGCTTTGGAGATCTTAGCCATCGTGTGATGTCATAGATTCAGTCGGGGGGTTGGGATTTGGAGACTAAATTAGATGAAAATGGGGTCATCAACACTGAGTCTCGTCACCATATCACATCTGCACCTCTCGAGCTTCGTCTTCTTCCTTCAAATCACTGTTTTAAATTTCTTCTCTGCAAGTAATCCCCACATAATTTTACTCCGTCGTCATCTGTTGGATCTTCTGCTACACCCTCCTTTCCTCCATGGCTAACTTCCACTCACGCTTACTGGAAGAAATTCTGATGAACATGTACGGAGTAAAACTGTAGCTTTCGGGAAGGAACCGTCTGCATGATGTGAAGGTCAAAAAGTAATTCTTATATGTTCCCCTGTGTCTGCAGCTCTGGTGGGTTCGTGTGAGTGTGTGTGCGAGAGGGTGTGCGTGTGTGTGTGTTGTTCATCATGGCGTCGGAGAACGTGACCTTGGAGAATCAGCTACATAGCGCGCAGAAGAACCTGCTGTTCCTGCAGCAAGATCACGCCAACACACTGAAGGGCCTTCATGCGGAAATCCGACGCCTACAGCAACACTGCACAGGTCTCTCTCACACACACACACACACACACACACACACACACCACACCACCCGTAGCAGGTACACTACAATACAATGTAGTCCTGTAATAATAATAAGAGTCTCTCTCTCTTATTGTTGTACTGGACTTATATGTTTTGTTAAAATGATATCTTGGAAAATCTTTAACTGAGTTTTTTTAACCAGTCCCAAATGTAGCCGTTCAGCCAAGCTGTTTGTTGTAAGATGCATTCAGTCAGTTTTATTGGCAGCCCTGCTAGAGGTGGGTCAAACATTTATGACAACCGATGGTTAATAAGCTTATTCTCACACTGACAATATAAGAGAAAGAAAGCCATGTGACTGTGTGTTACACCTTCCTCTCTGTGCTTACAGACCTGGCGTACGAGCTGACAGTCAGGAGTTCTGATCCAAACGGTAAGATACCTTCATTACCTGTGGATGTCTGTGAAGTCTTTATTGTACGCATAAAGAACGTGCCAGTCCAGCAGGGGCAGTAGCGGGGCTTAAACGATCAGCCTTTTGGTTGGTAATCCATTAAGTTAACCACTGAGCTACTACGGGGCTACTACCCAGTGTGTTCGCTTCAGTACAGAACTAGAGCCTCATGGTAGGTTACAGCACTGAGTTTAGCTCTAAGCACAGAAAGGTGAAAGAATGCAAGATCTGTGGTGTTTAGTGCCAGTCCTGTGCTAGTAATGGATCCTGTTTGAGCTGCAGTGGGCTGTAAATTACGATATAGTGCCTCTGCAATGAAAGAGAGGGAGAGCAGCAGAGAGAGTCCCAATGCGTGTATATCGGCCCAGCCTTGTGCTGTAACCTGGCAACCAGCGACCCACCCAAGATCCTCAAACCCACCACGTGCCAAGATGCCCTGCTGTACTGGAGCGCTTTAATTTCTTCCCTCAGAGTACAGTATCTTCTGTATACAGTGGTGCTTGAAAGTTTGTGGACCCTTTAGAATTTTCTATATTTCTGCATAAATATGATCTAAAACATCATAAGATTTTCACACAAGTCCTAAAAGTAGATAAAGAGAACCCAGTTACACAAATGAGACAAAATATTATACTTGGTCATTTATTTATTGAGGAAAATGATCCAATATTACACATTAGTGAGTGGCAAAAGTAAGTGAAACTCTAGGATTAGCAGTTAATTTGAAGGTGAAATTAGAGTCAGGTGTTTTCAATCAATGGGATGCCAATCAGGTGTGAGTGGGCACCCTGTTTTATTTAAAGAACAGGGATCTATCAAAATCTGCTCTTCACAACACATGTTTGTGGAAGTGTTATCATGGTACAAACAAAGAAGACATTTCTGAGGAAGCTCAGAAAAAAGTTGTTGATGCTCATCAAGGCTGGAAAAGGTTACAAAAACCATCTCTAAAGAGTTTGGACTCCACCAATCCACAGTCCAGCACGATTGTGTACAGCGATGGAGGAAATTCAAGACCATGGTTACCCTCCCCAGGAGTGGTCGACCAACAAAGATCACTCCAAGAGCAAGGCCTGTAATAGTTGGAGAGGTCACAAAGGACCCCAGGGTAACTTCTAAGCAACTGAAGGCCTCTCTCATATTGGCTAATGTTAATGTTCATGAGTCCACCATCAGAAGAACACTGAACAACAATGGTGTGCATGGCAGGGTTGCAAGGAGAAAGCCACTGCTCTCCAAAAAGAACATTGCTGCTCTTTGGAGGTTTGCTGTGAGCCAGAAGGCTATTGGAAGAATGTTTTGTGGATGGATGAGACCAAAATAGAACTTTTTGGTTTGAAAGAAAGGCGTTATATTTGGAGAAAGGAAAACACTGCATTCCAGCATAAGAACCTTATCCCATCTGTGAAACATTGTGGTGGTAGTATCATGTTTTTTTCACAGCTACAGGAAGCATTTAGTTGCAGTTATTGCTGCACAGGGGGGTCACACCAGATACTGACAGCAAAGGTTCACATACTTTTACCACTCACTAATGTGTAATATTGGATAATTTCCCTTAATAAATAAATGACCAAGTATAATATTTTTGTCTCATTTGTGTAACTGGGTTCTCTTTATCTACTTTTAGGACTTGTGTGAAAATCTGATGGTGTTTTAGGTCATATTTATGCAGAAATGTAGAAAATTCTAAAGGGTTCACAAACTTCTAGCACCACTGTAAGCCTCGTCTCTAACTCTCTAAAAGGTGCCAAAACGTATATAGCAAATCATCTATTGCAATCTTTGCAATACGTCCTAATATTTTCTACGTGGTGTCCAGATAGTGAGGTGTGGCCTGGATGGTTTAGACGTGTTGGACCAGCATAACCCACATATCCTCAGTCAGACTGAGATCTGGGGAATTTGGAGACCATGTCAGCACCTCAACCTCTATCACGTTCTTCAAACGTTCCTCTTTTTGCATTATGCTAATGCAAAAGCTGCTTTGTGGAGGCACTTGTTGCTGGGCGATAGTCGGTCCCTCTCTTTTTGGAGCCATGCACTGTTCATATTTGGTAGCATTAACGTGATTGTGCTCCAAATGTTGAGAGAGACTCGCACCATTACCTCTGGTCGCTGAAACTTTTTTCTTTGGTACAAGCTGCCCTTGTTTGAGTTCTCCTCCATGTTGCTTCCATATCGCTGAGGTTATGGGGCGGAGTCAGTGACGCCACCATAGACCAGAATCGCTAAGGAGTGGTTCCAGCACCTTGTTTAATCCATGCCATGAAGAATTCAAGGTTATTCTCCAAGCAAAGTGCAACCCATCCCTTCTTTACCCAGCACAAAATATCTATCTGTAAGCGGATCCTTACCAAGAACGATGGTAAGGATGCATTTAGAGTCAGATATTTTCCAGGCCTGACAGTTCAGATGGCAGCACATACATTATGTAGGATCAAATGACTGGTTTATAAATAGCATGGCATATCGATTTTCCACTGGACAGACAGATTTTAGAAGGGATTCTTCGTGTACTCGGGGAAAATATGAGGATTTAGCATTAGCTGTTTATTTTTGGAATATAAGAGAAATGAAGGAAGACGGAAAAAGAGAGAGAGAGTAGCCCTGATTACTTGTTGTTTTAAATACAGGCTGATGCAGACCAGATTATAGCACAGGAAATAAGATTAGGCGCAGCCGCACTAAAGCAGCACTAATGCATCGTGTGCAGCTTGCCTCGACTGGAAGGCGACGCACATCCCCCTGAGCAATCACCAGTAAGGTCACAGCACTAATAACCTCGATCTGTGTCAGATGTGAATGACTAAAACGTGACACCTAACCCCATCACGTCCACCTTTCTAAGAATCCTGGTTCCTTTAGATTTCATATCAGCTGCCATGAGACTAATCTGATGTCAGAACACGATGATAAACAGCAGATACGGCTCAGACATTGTCCAGCACACAGAAGGGCATTCACTCTCTCCTCCAGGCAGAACTGGGAGTAAGGTGGTGTCGCAGAGTGCCTGACCGTGTAATTAGGTTTATCCATGAGTCATTGGCTGGGTCTGAATTCAGTCCCTCACTCACTCGGACCTGTTCACTAATTAACTGCTCTGTAAAGAACACTGTAGGGAGCTAGTAGTCATGCACCGGAGTATCAGATCGGCAGCATTACTGACCTTATTAAACAAACCCTAGGAAGTCCTAGGAAGGTCAGTGATGATAGCCAACCAAAAGAGAAACAGTGAGAACCACGATGGTGCTTAATGTATTTATAATAAACGATAGCGCTTGTGTTTCCTCTAATTATGTTTTATATATGTGGTGTAGAAGTATACAATAGAGCCCCATTAATGCATGTAAAGCCTTATGCTATGTGGGTCTGGAACAGATTCCTTTAATTCACATTATTCTTTATCTAAACAATTCTCTCAGTACACCTTGAGTACCGAGGTACAACTTGTACACATAATACTTCTGACTAATCACATTACAGGCAAACTTCTTTCTTTAAGGAGTTTAAGTTAGAACGTGTGACTTCTGCCACGGCAGGAAAGTTTGGGCACCTTTTCAAACGATCCACTAAGGACCCTGAGCTTATTAGTTTTGTTATAATGGCTCGTTCTAACCCCAGATTGGACAGCATATTACTCAGTGCTGTGATCTTTGCTTGATTAAAGTAACGACTTGATGACTTGTAGCAGCACTGCTGCTATAACACGGTTCACTGCTGCATCGGTAACATCACTGACAGCACATAGACAGGAGGCTTTAGTTTCGTGTATAGGAATTAGGAGACTGCATTAAAGGGGGGGCAGGGTAGGGGGGGGTGGGTGGGGGTGGGGGGGCTTAGCCCCCCCCCCCCCAAAGCAGAGCTGAAGGTCAGTAATAGAGATATACTTTTCTCTGCTCATATCGATTAGCAGTGTAAACAAGAGACACAATGTCTCCCCTGCTCCTTATCCTCCCTACGACTCTGTCCCCCTCCGTTGTGCTGTACACCTAACAGTAGCCCACACCCTGTTCGTGATATGGCTACAGAGAGAGAGAGAGAGAGAGCAAAGACATAAATCATCTTGTTTTTTTAAATAGGCAACGTATCTCTTAAGTGTTTCTAATGACTGTAATAGTTATTGTGTGTATGTACATACATGACATAATGCTGCTGATGAAAGCTGTGTTTTCACTAACATTGTTTGGAAATGGCAATCAGTGTTCAGCACTGCCCTCTACGGACTCAGCATAAAACACATATTTGAATTAGGATGCATTTGCTGTTGCGTTTTCTAGGGACCTCCTTTATCACTTACAGTGGTGCTTGAAAGTTGTGAAACCCTTTAGAAAGTTTCTATATTCTCTGCATAAATATGACCTCAAACATCATCAGATTTTCACACAAGTCCTAAAAGTTAGATAAAGAGAACCCAGTTACACAACTGAGACAAAAATATTATACTTGGTCATTTATTTATTGAGGAAACTTGCATCCAATATTACATATTAGTGAGTGGCAAAAGTATGTGACCCTTTGCTTTCAGTATCTGCTGTGACCCCCCCCTGTGCAGCAATAACTGCAGCTAAACGTTTCCTGTAGCTGTTGATCAGTCCTTGGATGAATTTTCAGCCCATTCCTCCGTACAGAACAGCTTCAGCTCTGGGATGTTGGTGGGTTTCCCTCCTCACATTAGCTGCTCGCTTCAGGTCCTTCCACAACATTTTCCATTGGATTAAGGTCAGGACTTTGACTTGGCCATTCCAGAACATGAACTTTATTCTTCTGTAACCATTCTTTGGTAGAACAGCTTGTGTGTGCTTAGGGTCGTTGTCTTTCTGCATGACCCACCTTCTCTTGAGATTCAGTTCCATGGACAGATGTCCTACATTTTTCCTTTAGAATTCTCTGATGTCATTCAGAATTCATTGTTCCCATCAAATGATGGCAAGCCGTCCTGCCCAGATGCAGCAAAACGGCCCCAAACCATGATACTACCCACCACCATGTTTCACAGATGGGATAAGGTTCTTATGCTGGAATGCAGTGTTTTTTTCCTTTCCTCCAAAACATAATGCATTTCTTTTAAAAAATTGAAACCAAAAACTTCTATTTTGGTCTCATCCCGTCCGCAAAACATCTTCCAATAGCCTTCTGGCTCGTCCACGTGATCTTTAGCAACTGCAGCGAGCAGCATGTTTCTTTTTGGAGAGCAGTGGCTTTCTCTCCTTGCAGCCCTGCCATGCACACCATTGTTGTTCAGTGTTCTTCTGATGGTGGACTCATGAACATTAACATTAGCCAAGTGTGAGAGAGGCCTTTACGTTGCTTAGAAGTTACCCTGGGGTCCTTTGTGACCTCGCCCACTATTACTTGCCTTGTTTCTTGGAGTGATCTTTTTTGGTCGCCCACTCCTGGGGAGGGTAACAGTGGTCCTGAATTTCCGACCTGATGATTATCAACACCTTTTTTTCTGAGGTCCTCAGAAATCTCCTTTGTTCGTGCCATGATACACTTCCACAGACGCGTGTTGTGAAGAGCAGACTTTGATAGATCCCTGTTCTTTAAATAAAACAGGGTGCCCACTCGCACCTGATTGGCATCCCACTGATTGAAAACACCTGACTCTAATTTCACCTTCAAATTAACTGCTAATCCTAGAGGTTCACATACTTTTGCCACTCACTAATATGTAATATTGGATCATTTTCCTCAATAAATAAATGACCAAGTATAATATTTTTGTCTCATTTGTGTAACTGGGTTCTCTTGATCTACTTTTAGGACTTGTGTGAAAATCTGATGATGTTTTAGGAAAATTTTTCTCACTTAAGGACAAGGCCATCCTCTACAACCAGGCAGGTGTTCCGGGTTCATGTCTGTGTCTGTAGGTACTGACTACAGGGATGGACTGTATTTGAAATATGACATAAACATTTCTGCAGGATTAGTTATGCAGTTTTTCTTTTCCAACACTGTCAGTGGTGAATCCCTTTTGATCACAAACACTGTGTGTGTGTGTGTGAGACAGATGACGGCGAGGCCCGATGCCTGGAGCTGCAGCGTCGCTGCGAGGAGCTGGAGGAGCAGCTCAAGGCAAAGGAGCAGGAGAACAGCGAGCTGATGCGGGAGCTCGAGCAGAAGAACGCCATGATCTCGGTGCTGGAGAACACCATCCGCGAGCGCGAGAAGAAGTACCTGGACGAGCTGAAGCTCAAGAGCCACCGGCTGGCCGTGCTGTCGGGAGAACTGGAGCAGAGGGCCGGAACCATCGCCTTCCTGACCGCGCAACTCCACGCCACCAAGAAGCGACTGATGGAGGGAGGAGCCGCCTTCAAGCCGGCGCCGCCCGCCGACCCTCGACCCGCCGAACCCGCGGCCGGAGCGGGCAAGCAGCCGGACACACCGCGCAGACGCATGCGCAAGAGCCTGTCGCAGCCGCTGCACTGCGAGTACACGGAGCTGTACAGGACGGGCTCTCCCGACGGGCGCAGGCTGGTCCTGAGAGACGCCGCGGCCGTCATGCCGGACCCCGCGCCCTTCCTACAGGCCAGAGAGACGCCCGGTGCGCAAAGCAACCCCGAGCAGCCGGTGCTGCGCGAACGCCCCCCTGTAATCCCGCCCATCGCGTCGTCCACCACCAGCCCCGCCCGTGCGCCCGTGTCCCAGAGCCCCAGGCATCAACGAAGCCCCGCTCACGTCGGGGTGGCACACAGGATCCACCACCAGCCTTCGGAGGTGGAGACGCTGGCTGTGGATCAGGTCAACGACGAGAAGGTGGTGCGTAAGTCTTCGGCTGCTGACAGAACTGTGTAATCCGTACACACACACACACACACACACACACTGACTGAAGGAACACTGTGGTGTTTTCAATCTAATCTCCACAGTGTGTGAACAAACGCCATCCAAAGTGGAGTTGAACTGTACTGAGAGAATAACAAAGCCTGCTCATTTATAATGAAACCCTATTGGATCTCGTCAGCAAATGGGAGGTGTTTAGACCAGACAGATTTATAACGTAATCCCCATTACTTAGAGAAATGTTTACCATATATAGTCTTCCGTTATATGTGCGCTTTAACCAAACGGGCTCTCAGCACAGGTAACAGTGTTGGGATTGTTGTTCGGGTGGAGCTTAGATTGAAACTCAGTGTATCCACCGCTGCAGTATGGGACACCGCCTCACATAAACATATATCTCAGCACAGTATGGGTCAAATATTTATGTAGCTACACAAACTGGACGTCACGCACTGGAACGTCAGACTCTTGGAATGAAATCTGGAGGATCGGTGACGTGCTGCTAGTTACCTACGGACGGAGCAGAAGTCTCCAGCTTTCTCACGACACTCGGCCATCTTTCTCGTCAGCCGTCTCACACGACTAAGCATGCCAAAAGTTCCTGACCTCTCCTCAGCGTCATACACTCAGATGCATATTCGTCCGTGATCCTATTTATTCACAGGCCCCGCAGTAGTAATGCAGTTTAGCGCCGCCCTGCTGCCTCGTCTTATATCCACACTCTACTGTAGCCTCTCCTGCTGCTTCCAAACGTGTTAGTAAAGCAATTCCTAATGATGAACCGTCCACGATTTGTGTGCTTTCTGTGGCTTCTATGTTCATGTTAAACGTGTGTCTGATTAGGTCCTGCCTGACTGGGAACGCGTACTGGATCTCAGAGGGTCACTGCTTCTGGTAACCACACCATTACCTTTCAGTCTGTGTGTGTCTGTGTGACCAAGCGTTTGTTATACTTGTGGGGACCATGATGTCACGTGAAGGATAGGAGCACTGGATGTATTTAGAAGAAAGGAACCTAAATGAGGAACATGGGTTACGTTTGGCTGTGTGTGTGTTTGTGTGACTGTTCTCGTGTTCCCGCAGCACTGATGTATGCACGTTTGAAACAGACATTACGTTTGATTTATTCTGACCGAACATGACATCACAGCATTACAAAAGTATAGTTTGACATATTATGTACAAGCCTAGTGCCTTTGCGTCCATTCATACACTACGGCGTCCCGTACAGCAGCCGCCCGCGCCATTACCGGGGGTAGAAGGTGCCTAGATTTTTAACGAGATTTGCCGGCGCCACGCCGCGGGTCACGTCCGCTCTGCTCTTAATCTGCTAATGTGATTAGCACAGGCTGCTTACTTCATTATGGGATGTGTCTTAGGACTCAGAGACACCGAGACCCGTCAAAACGTCTTAACGCAACGAGACACGCGGCTAATTAACAGTTACTGATGCAACAGGCGTCCGAAATGTCTCCGCTCGTCATGGATCCTGATCCTCTGTGATTCAGTGTAGGGGATAATCATTTAGAGCAAGAGGAAACCAAAGCTGAGAAACAAATTACGACATTACAGATCACTTCAAATCTTACAATAATAAGCAATCGCTATCGTTATACAAAGAATGTATAGGATACAAGTAATTAAGAAAACAAAATGAACTCTGTGGTCTTGTGTAAACTTTTGGGCACCCCTGATCACGTGACGTGTTGTTATACAGTACTGTGCAAAAGTCTTAGGCCACCCATAGATTAGATTTTTTTTTTTTCTAGCAAATGCTATAATGACCATATATAATTATTTCTTAGTCTCGTTATTAGACTACAACCAGAAATTATGCAGTATTAAAAAACTGAAACAATCACCGACGAGTATTTAGTCTTACACCTGAGCAGTAACAGCATCTGGCAGCTTCATCAGCATGCCAGGGTGAAAAAGTTAAAATATTCTAAAGCTCAAATACTGGAATAAAAAATCAGGATTATGGAGTGATGAGTCCAAGTTTTTAGGTCCAATAGTTAGTTATATACGATAATTACACCATTGATAAAACAGCAAATCTAATGGTGGTCTAAGACTTTTGCACAGTACTGTATATAAAAGGTTAATGCTCCATAGACAACTCCAGAGACCCTGGATTGAGTTTCGTAACAGCTACTGCCTGTGTGGTGTTTGCATGTTCTCCTTCTGCCTGTATGCTGTGCTGAGATTAGGGATCATCTCCATAAACTGCACCCCTCCTGCACCATGTGAATTCCAGGCTCCAGATGCCCCCCTCATTGCCAACCAGGATAATCATGGGGTAAAAACGAGAAGAGATTTACATTTGGTCATTCAGCAGATGCTCTTATCCAGGGAATTGTGGGTTAAGGGTTGCTCAAGGGTCCAATTATGGCTACTTGGAGGGTTGCAAGCAATCCAGGACCTCTGGACAGAAGTCTAGTGCCTTGAGTGTTTTATGAGCGCAGTCCCAACGTTGGGGTTTGAGTTTAGGGCTTTTTCACTTATTAAATAGCCACGATATGGAAGCAGGGGTGCACAAACCTTTCCATAAGAATGCAGACTTTGCTGACTTGTAGTAAAGGAGTTCCAAAACTGACAGTACAGGCATAAAGAGCAGCCAAAAAACAGACACTAATATACAGAACTCTGTTTCAATCAGCTATAAATAACCCTTAACCTTGTTTGTTTTCAGTTAGGAGTGTAGATCGTGTGGAGGCTACGCTTCAGTCCTCAGGTGTCTCTAGACGTGAGAGTTTTTGAATCGTTACTCGTTTTGACGTCGTTTCTCTACGAGATCCAGTGCCAGAGGCAGAGCGACACGGTCGCCCCGAACAGCACTGTGCTGGAAACACGCCCCCTGCTGGCAGCGCCAACGTAGTACTCCATATCCGTCTCATTCCTGAACACAACATCTGCATGCTGTTCGTGGTGCTCATGTCCGTGTCCGTGTCCGTGCTCTCCGCCGTGCCTCGGGTGGCCGTGCGCACCTCCGTACCCGTGTCCGTGCCCGTGCCCATGCCCATAGCCTCCGTATCCTTCGTGCCCTCCGTATCCGTAGCCGTGTCCGGACCGCGTCATCGAGCTGAGCCCGTGCCCGAGCACCATCCCTCCCAGGGCGCCGGCTGCCGCAGCTCCGGCTATCTTCCCGGCGTTCGATCCGGACGACGAGCCTCCAGGGTGGGCATGTGCAGGTTTGTGGTTGTGGTTGAAGTTGTGGTTACCGCCTCGGTTAGGTCCAGTCGCTCCCCAGCTCCCTCCGTTCCTCCCGGCGCCTCCGCCACCCCAGCGCCCACCCGCACCCCGACGTGACTGAACGTCCGGGGCGAGAGTCAGCAGGAGCAGCAGGCAGGTCAGAGCAGTCGAAGAGAGCATCGTGAGGAACAGCTGAAGGTAGAGGAATGACCTGTTAATACTAGAGAAGTTGTGTTTTGTGTAGCAAGCCCATATTTGGGATATTTGCTTGGGCAAATGCCTTGGGAAGGTCATTTGTCTGTCGTTAGAAGGTATGAGGCCAAGCTCTGGTATCTCCGATCATGTGCTTTATATGAACACGAGAGATGTTCCATACTAATAATGGCTCCACCCAAGCCCTTTTGAACACCTAATGGGTATTTATCGATTCAAATTTCAGAGCCAGAACTATGCATGAGCTCGTCAATAATTCAGCACATCTATTCTATAGCAGCCTTGTTCGGTCTGTCCTATAGTCCTGAAAGATAAGCCTGGATGGGGGGCAAACAGGGCACGCAGAGGAGAGGTGACACGCTGACGTCCTCGCGTCTAATCTGCATTAGAGCTTATTGACTTTACTATTTTGGCTTAAGCGAATTAAGAGGAGCCCAAATCCAACCTAGGAGACGCGTGCTGAGGGCACACACATACGAAGAAAACAAACAGTACGTTAGCTTATAAATATTAATCCTGCTACGAACAGAGGACACGTTGGGTTTTGGATGCTGGTGTGCTGTCAATCTACAAGACCAACAAGTTCCATGGTGGTCTGAATTGGTTTATGCTGGGTAGTTCTGGTCTGGTGATGGTCGTGCTTCTAAAGGGGTTTGACCAGCATTCCCAGGGCCAAAACATGACATATGCTGGCTGGTGCTTGTTTTTAACTGGCAGTGTAAATAGTCTTCTCTTTAATCCCATTCGCACCATCGCCTCATTCACGCCGTCCCAACACCGTACACGCTTTGGCACTAAACACTTAAGTACCTGCAATGTCATTTCACTTTACTTTCCATAAACTCAACGTTAAATCGTGGAAACTCCTGTTATTATAGGCAGTGCTTACCTGTAATTAAAATGATATTGCTGCAATTTCCATCAAGATTAAAATGGGAAATATCTCAAAGACAAGTCACCTGTCTTACCTGTGGAGTTGAGGGCTGAAGTCCTTGGTCGTCTTTCTGCCTGTACGCTTGAATGGAGTGATCACACACACTCAGAGCAATTTAAATACACACACACGCTCACGCTCGGTCAGTCCTCTTTCTGTGATTGGCTGTGCAAGGTGCGACAGCCTCATGTGCCAGTTTACCCCGCATGACATTGGATTTGCCCTGTACATCAGTCGGCGTCTCACCATATGGTCATGGTGACCTGCTGCTGGGCTCAGCCATCTGAGAAGATCAGAATACTAACGAGGAAATGTGAGACACACAAGGGTTAAGGGAATATTTCAACCCAGTCTCTCCAGTCTCTAGCTACTGCGGCAGTCGTGGGTATGATTAACACGGACGTCCTTTTAAAAAGGTCCTCTGTAATACATGAAGACAAGAAAAACTGGTAATAAACATGTTAACACACCTCTGCTTATTTTTAAAGTCCAGTCCAGATTTGAATCAACTTTTTGTAAAAGTCCGTCCAGGCATTATCCAACCAAATCCCAATCCACTTAAAAAAAATAATTTAGTCCACATTTTACCAACCGACTCCCGTTTCGCTTTTTGTTCATTCCAGTCCATGTTTTACCCAACCGAATCCAGATACGCTTTTTGCAAAAGTCCAGTCCAGGCATGACCGAATCAAATCCCAATCTGCTTTAAAAAACCAAAATATAGTCTACATTTTACCCAACCGAATCCAGATCCTGTTTTTCAAAGAATCCGGTCTGGGTGTTACCAAACCGAATCCCGAACCCCCTTTTTTATTTATTTTTTTTTTAGTCCAGTCTACGTTTTACCCAACTGATTCCCAATCCGCTTTTTGTAAAAATCCAGGCCATGTTTTACCCAACCGAATCCCGATCTGCTTTTTAAAAGAATCCGGTCTAGGTTTTACCCAACCAAATCCCGATCTGCTTTTTGTAAAAGTCCAGGACATGTTTTACCCAACCGAATCCCGATTTTACCTTACCAAATCCCAATCCTAACCCTAACCCTAGTCGAGTCCACAAATCCCGATCTACTTTTTGGAAAAAAAACCGGGTCCAGGTTTTACCCAACTGAATCCCGATCCGCTTTTTAAAAGAATCCGGTCTAGGTTTTAGCTTACCGAATCCCGATCCCCTCTTTGTAAAAGTCTGGTCCAGGTTTTACCCAACTGAATCCCGATCCACTTTTTAAAAGAATCCGGTCTAGGTTTTAGCTTACCGAATCCCGATCCTCTCTTTGTAAAAGTCTGGTCCAGGTTTTACCCAACCGAATCCCGATCCGCTTTTTGTAAAAATCCAGCCGAATCCCGTTCTCCTTTTAAAAAGAATCCGGTCCAGGTTTTACCCAACCGAGTCCCGATCCGCTTTTTACAAGAATCCGAATCTATTTTTTACCATTCCGATCCTCTCTTTGTAAAAGTCTGGTCCAGGTTTTATCCAACCGAATCCCGATCTGCTTTTTGTAAAAGTCCAGGACATGTTTTACCCAACCGAATCCCAATCCTAACCCTAGTCGAGTCCACAAATCCCGATCTACTTTTTGAAAAAAAACCGGGTCCAGGTTTTACCCAACCGAATCCCGATCTGCTTTTTGTAAATGTCCGGTCCAGGTTTTACAATAATAATTATATTAACAAAAGACAATTCAGACTTTGTTCTTGAGAATTTTTATTGGTCACAATTAGAGACTTCATAACCAAATCAGAAGGCATGCTGGATTTACTGTATAAAATAATGATCTATTTTTTTAAAAACAGATAAGAACATTACAAATTCACTCTCGCTTACATGAAAAGCATGCGACACATTTAAACACACATCTGCATACAAAACGTTACACATCTGTGAGATGCAGTCTCAGTCTCTCTCTATCTCTCTCTCTCTCTCTCTCTCTCTCTCCAAACACACAACCAGGCTACGCTTCTGATTTAAACAATCATGGTGCAAGTCCATAGTCTGTAAGAGAACTGTTCCAGCATCCTGTGCTTCAGTCAGGGTTAGTAAAGCATAACAAGGTTCAACATCTACACCCCACACGGTAACTTCACATTAGCTAATCTGTAATTCACTGCTAAACTGAGTGCACGGAAATCTGCAGTTTCATTTGTGCTTATCACATGGAAGGAATTCTTCTAAAACAAACGTGCTTTTCTATCTTGTGCCATTAGGGGGCGGCAGTGCTGCAAACCAAAGCCTGCATTATTAGTGTTCGACACACCCTCATCGACTTTTCCATCGGCTGAACGCCTGAAATGAAGTTCCAGTACCTCAGGTCAGTTACATAATAGAGGAACACAGTAAGTCCTGAGTCAGTAGGGGTGGGGATAAGGTTCGGGATTACATCAGAAGGCTGTAAGGTTGAATCCCAGCTCCCCATTATTAGGCCTTAAGCAAGGACCTTTTGTTCCATTCAACTGCAAGACAAAGTGGGATTTAAAATCAAGCCTTTCTCAGTATTTAAAGGGGCTTTGGCTAGAATGTGCCTCTAGTGGCATGTAGTGGAACTACAAGAAATCCCAAAGCTTTCCTACAGTTTACTACGCTGACGTTACTGGTGGAAATCAGCTCTTTAGTACAAAGTCCTGCCCCCGTGCTGTGAGTGCCCCCATCAGACGGCTAATAGCTTACTGAGGGGAGTTCGGATAAAAAGTCGGAGAGGGTGTGTGGAACCCAGGGTTGCATTTGTAACCCCAAAGTCAGTCCCTGCATCTAAACAAACGCTGCACATGGTCCGGACCATCTGTGTGACTAAAGTAAACGCACCTCACACGTCAGTAATTAAGTACCATCACGCCACGGAGTTCTAAGGAAGGCCGTGGCCATGTTCGGAGGAAGGTTCGAGCTCAGGCTCTACTACAGCTGAGCGTAAAGAGCTTCAAGGATTCTCGGGTCAACTCCTGCCCCGTCCACCCAGTGATTTCCACGATAGGCCCCAGATGATCCCTCATCACCCTGATTTTTTAAAGGAAAAAATAGTCAAGGATGTGAGGGATCTGGGGCCAATCGCAGAAATTCACTGGGAACTGGCAGCCTGGACGGGGCACCCACTGACCTTCACATTGCAGGTGCAGCCTGGAGTTCAAACCCACGTCCTCTGGGCTTGTTTCCAGGTGGCCCTTACCTCGGAGAAACAGGGGTTCAAACAGGGGATAAAAATAAAGAGCTTCAGTTTGGGCGGAAGGTTCAGGAAGACAAAGAGCTTGAGATCAGGTCTGATAGGGCGGTAGACGTTTCTTCACATGCAGGTAGAACCGTCCGGTGAGCACTGCAACTGCTTCTCAATGATGAGGCGCAGATACTTATATCTACAGAGACATGGAGAGACATTTAGTGATAGGAAAGTCGTCTCTCCAGGACCATGATGCTTAATATTAAACAAGATCTACGATAATGAGCAGAGTTGTAAATGAACCAGTACAACAGCAGCTGTCACCAGTGCTCGCTCGTACTAGTTTACTGTCATTCAGACCTGAATTAGATGTATATAGGACTGAATTTTTCCTACTATACCACAGTTAGTTCCAACCCCGCAATCTGATTGGCTGAGAGACATTTTCCCCATAACATTATTGCCGATAACGTTCAAAAAGCAGCCAAGTTATAATAACAAGTAATGCCGAAATGAAAGCAATAATTAGTTTATAACATATATTGGTTTTGAAACCGATTTAAATTTGTTAGATGAAGCTATTAATGACCGACCTGAGCCAAAGGTTTATCACCTTTAGGATTTGGAAGCTGGAAAAGCCAAACAAAACCAGTCCTTTAAATCAAACGCCCGGCTCTTAATGGATCCACAGCTCGACTGAAGAGCAATGAGACTGAAGATCAGTTTTAGAATCAGCTTCATCCCTCACAGAGACGTCATTTGCTGGAGTTAAACTCGGCTCTTTCACTAAACCCCATCCGCGGCTGATCGGAGCTTCGTTCCTCTTAAGTTTAATGGAAGTGTTTTAAGCAATATATATATATATAAAACAATATTATATTATATGGTGTTAAGGCTGACCTGCGTTTGAGCTTCTGCACCTCTCTGTCCTCTTCCTCCTCCAGTTTAGTGATGAAGCTCTGCAGCACCGGCATCTCAAACTTAATATACTGCGCCACCTAGTGCCAGCAAGTGACACGAAGAGAAACCAGTCGTGTTTTAAACACGGAAAGTAATGAAAGAATGAATTTCAGAGAGTCTCCAACTCTCACTCTCTCTCTCACACACACACACACACACACACACACACACACACACACACACACACACACACAAACAGAACCAACGTTACAAGGGCCGAATTTAACTAATTAAAATTTCGAACTTTTTTTCCATTGACGCAATGATTATGGAGCTAAATAATACTACCACCTCCACCTAACCCATAACCTCATCCTCCGCAACCTCAACCCTAATAAAACCAAATGTCCAGAGATTTCTCTCCCTTGTGGGGACATTTGGTCCCACAATTTGTAATATAAACATGTTACATACAAAACACACACACAAAAAGCAGGTTTAAGTCGGAGAGGACTAGAAAAAGGGGTTATCAATAGTCAAAATGCCAGGGTATTCCCATCATAGTAGGACCATATGGACCTCATGAGTATAAGCAGGTAAGGTACACCCACCACCACAACACACACACCACAAACACGTGAATACGTGTACGTGACCTCCTCGCCAGGTCAGACTCATGCGGAAGATCTTACAGACTGTTCCACATGGACCTGCAGGTCCTCAACACCAGAGGATGATCAGGTGCTTCAGACTTCACTCGTTCTGCAATGCCACACACACACACACCCACACACACACACACACCCAAACCACACACAAATCAGAAGGGCCGTTCAAGCGTCACCAATTCAAATCAGTTCTAAGAGAGCCATATGTTAATATCAAAAGCTACATCCCAGGATGCAGTGCGCATTCTATTCCACAAAAGGGGGCAGTGCGTAAGGGGGGACTGACCCCGCGGTGTGGACGCTGTCTAGAGTGCGCAATCCTCAGGCGTGTTCTCGATCTTAAACGGTTGAGAAAACCCGAAGGACCTGCGGCGTTGTTCATGCAGATGTTTATCTCACGTTAGTGACGCGCCGTACGCCGGAGTGAAGACGGCAGTCTGCAGAGAGAGACGGAGAGAGACAGGACATACAGACCCAGAGACAAAGACAAGGCAGAGGACACACAACAAGAGAGAGAGACACAGACCCGAAAGAGAAAAAGACAGGCAGGGGGAGGGAGACAGAGAGAGAGTGTTTAGAATGATTAATTATGGAGATTTGAAATGGGATCACTCATATCCCCACCACACACCCACACACACACACACACACACCTTGTGGTTGTAGAAGTGGCCGTTGATGGAGAACCGATGGCGTCTGATTCGCCGCTGGTCGCTAGGAGACCGCTTGTTACTCCTCCTCAGAACACCTGCGTCACTCTTGGTCCTCAGGAGCTGAGAGGAGGCGTCCACTGAAGAACCAGAGAGAGAGGAGAGGTTTAATGCTGCATCTCAACTCCTCAGATACAGTCATGTGCAAAAGTCTGTGCCCCCCCGTTCCATCATGCATTTTAACACTCACCTTCCTCCTCGATCTCGTCGGCTGTGCCGTTTTCTGATTGGCTCTCGGGGGGAGACACTGTAATGGAGGGTGAAGGCTGTTTCTGAGCCTCGGCACTAAACAGGAAATAGGAGCGAGGTTATGAACACCGGCCTCCTGTTGTGTTACAGAACACGATAGATAAGGACATGTGCTGTGATTGGGTGAGGGCTGCGTGTATGGACTGTGAGGAACTTCCTGTCAGGTTCATCCCAGGATTGTCTGATGGAGATTTAATGCCATGACAACCCTTCGGTAATTCCCATGGCAGGAACTGTTAGGATGAATGTCTGTTCAGATCTTGGGTTCTTGATTATCTAGATGTGGGGTCCGAGTGCTGCAGCTGCCAAAACGTTGAAACGGGATTCTATTATTTATAAGCCGAGTGTGTTTACATGCACTTAATGATCCGGTCATAATCGGATTTCTGCAGGTATCTGATTATTCAGGAGTAGGGGTGGGTATTGGAAAGGCATCACGATACGATTATACCGTGATACATTGTGATACGATGCACATCGGATATTCCAGTTCACAGAAAATATAAAAACAGCTGAAATGTAAGTTACAGTGTTTGATCTGAGACGTCTTAATGCATCACATGTAATTCAGCAGACAAATTCAGTCAAAACACTACTGTGACATCTAAAGCAGTGATTGTAGTTTATACCCCATTTCAAACTTCCAAAAAAAAAAGCCAAGAGAGAGAGAGGAGAGACACACAGGCAAGAGAGAGACAGTTACGAGAAAGACACAGCTAAGAGAGAGAGACACAGACAAGAGAGAGACAGTCAAGGGAGAGACAGCTGAGAGAGTGACACACAGGCAAGAGAGAGACACACAGGCAAGAGAGACAGTTAAGAGAGACACAGGCAAGAGAGAGACACACAGGCAAGAGAGAGACACACAGGCAAGAGAGACAGTTAAGAGAGACACACAGGCAAGAGAGAGACACACAGGCAAGAGAGAGACACACAGGCAAGAGAGACAGTTAAGAGAGAGATACACAGGTAGGAGAGAGACAGACAGGCAAGAGAGAGACACACAGGCAAGAGAGAGACAGTTAAGAGAGAGATACACAGGTAGGAGAGAGACAGGCAAGAGAGAGACAGAGAGACACAGACAAGAGAGAGACAGAGAGACACAGTGAAGAGAGAGACACAAGCAAGAGAGAGACAGTTAAGAGAGACACACAGGCAAGAGAGAGACAGGAAAGAGAGAGACAGGAAAGAGAGAGACAGAGAGACAGTGAAGAGACACACAGGCAAGAGAGAGACACAGGCAAGAGAGAGACAGTTGAGAGAGTCAGGCAAGAGAGAGACAGTTGAGAGAGACAGGCAAGAGCGAGACACAAGCAAGAGAGAGACAGAGACACACAGGCAAGAGAGAGACAGAGAGACAGTGAAGAGAGAGACACAAGCAAGAGAGAGACAGTTAAGAGAGAGACAGGCAGGAGAGAGACACAAGCAAGGGAGAGACAGTTAGAGAGACACACAGGCAAGAGAGAGACAGGCAAGAGAGAGACAGTCAGGCAAGAGAGAGACAGGCAAGAGAGAGACACAAGCAAGAGAGACAGGCCAGAGAGAAACACAAGCAAGAGAGAGACACAGTTGAGAGAGACAGGCAAGAGAGACGTACAAACGTACGTATATTAGTATATCACGACATATTGCTGTATTGATTTTTTAGCACAGCCCTACTCAAGAGGTCAGGTAAACAGCATACTCTGACTTCATAGGCCGGATTAAGGCCTACAGATCACATTTTAAAATCCAAAGTAACAAAGAGAGCTGGATTTTGATCAGTAATCTGATTTCTCAGCGCATGTAAACCCTTACTCTGATCTCAATCTGCGCATGAATGCAAACGTAGTCCAGAAGCGGCTAGCCGAATCCAACACGGTTGCCAGGTCCGTCTATTCTAAGAGACTTGTTTCCATAGACCTGGTTGCTTCTTACCCTTGTAGGATCTGGCAACCCTGGAATTAAACCATCTGCGAATCGGCTACGAAACACTTTTGGGTAAGCTCTGAAACTCAGTATATGCTTGAGGAAATGAAGAGTCATTACTTAGTATTAAAGTTTGAAGTTTACGTCACATATTTCTGCGAGATCACTGGCTGGTTGCAAAGTGGAATCCGCTGTTGCCTGATTTATGCAAACCCGGAGGTTTCCCATGATCTCATTACTCAGGTTCAGGTACACTCTTTGATCAGATTACTGACAAAATCTGATTTCCTGCAGTTATGGGATTATTAATCGTCTGTAAACACACTGAACGTCGCAGGCTCTCCTGGAGGTCAGCAGTGCACTCTGTCAGTAGACAGACGCTTCAGGGTCAGTGGGCTAAGGCAGGATCCACAGACGGGTGGGATTCATCCCAGGAGGAGCTTCATCATCCCTCGATGTTTATCTATCTAAAAACGGAAAATCCTGTCCTTTCGATAATTAACTTTAATAACACAATCCAGAGATAAACCACAGTGTTTGTCCGGCGTTGTCCCCCCACAGGGCCTTGTATCACGTTATGCCTCTCAAAGAGCACACAAGTCGACTTACAACTGATACGGTCTTATAATGTTCAAGAGACAAGAGCCAGGCTTAAGGGAATTCCTCAAGGGCTCATCTGTGGCAGCCTGGCAGAGCTGGGATTTGAACCCTCAACCTTCTGGTTCATGATCCCATATCCTAGTCCCATTCACAGCGTCCTCTTTTATTCAGGTATGATCTGTTGGTCAAGCCGGGGACTGGACTAATTCTATAATAGACAAAGTCTAGTCGATGGGTACATTTAGGATCAAACGCCCTTCATCCAAATTCCCACCATAACCTATAGGGCGTTTCATGCCTCTGACCCCCTATCGGAACTAAGAAGCCGCAATTATGGACACAGACGGGAAAACAGTGCTTCTCCCAACACCCTCCACTTCCTTCTTTCTGTGAGCAACCCTAAACGTTCATTTTACTCAGTGGGTAATTAAGAGATTAGAGACCAGAAGAAACACCCTGATGAATGAGGCCACGCCCTGCCCGATCTGCACATGGACAGGCTTGAGGGCCAGTAAGAAAGTCCCTGCACCATTAATATATACAGTACTGTGCAAAAGTCTTAGGCCACCATTAGATTTGTTGGTTTAGCAATGCTCTAATGACCATACAGAACACATTTCAACCTTGGATTCGTCACTGCATGAACCTCTTTTCCACTGGTCTTCATTCCAATTTTGTGAGCTTTAGCGTATCTTAGGATTTCACCCTGTTTCCCTTCTGAAAAAGTGGTTTATTGGGCGCCACTGTTCCAAAAAGGCTCCTGATCAAGCTTCTTCAGACTGTAGAAGCATCACCTTGGCATCACGATGAAGAACTCAAGTGTAAGGGGAGTTGTATTCTAATAAAGAGGCTGATAGATACTTATACATGGTCATTATGCCATTGCTAAAACAACCGTATGTCTAATCTAATGGTGGCCTAAGACTTTTGGACAGTACTGTATATATAGCACCATATATCAGCTATCATATATACATATATCAGCTCCATCTATCCGAACCATTTTCTGGAATGGACTGTACATGTGCGAAGATCTGTGTGTGTGTGTGTGTGTGTGTGTGTGTGTGTGTGTGTGTGTGTGTGTGTGTTGTGGTTTCTGAGCTGACCTCGGGTTACCCAGGTTACACCCCGAGTGCCAGGACGTCGACGAAGGAGGCGGTTTGATCCTCTCGTTGTCGTCCTGCATCTGCAATCGGATTGGTCGACGTAGAAAAACCCCAGAAGATATTTAGAAGACCTTCCACGATCAGCTCGCCTTCTTCCTACACACACACACACACACACACACACACACACACCTCAGAGACTGGTGAATTATTAAGCGAGGTCAGTGTTGCTTGAACTGTGAGGTTAACCTCATTCTTACCTCTCTGTGCCTCAGCTGTAGGTTCTGTCCTTCATAATAGAGGTTGTAGGTCTTCAGGTGGGCGAGGACGCTGCTCCTATCACAGAGTGGAACACAAACCTCATTACAGAGGATGTAGAGAAACAGACGGACTACAGTCTGGAATTGTAGAACTACAAAGTGATGGAGTGAAGGAGTGGGGCGATAATGCGCTCACTTGCTGATGTATCTGTTCTCCCCGACTGGGACGCCATCACTCCTGTCATCCATCTCAACTAAGACCACTGCATGGATGGAGACTGAGGAAGAGAGAAAGAGGGAGAGACATCCATTAAATAAACAACAAAATGATTTTATTCTTCTTCTTACTGTGCAGTCTGTCTGAAGAACCCTCACACAAAGACACCTTAGGTCTCTGCCAGCCAGCTGCACATCCTTATTGTTCTACACTTAAGCCTGACCGGAGGTTCCTCTGGCACGCTTACAACTCAGAGCGAGAGAGAGCAGGTGCAGGTCTACACAAACCTTGACCATTCAACATTGCTGCTTTTGTAGCTTCTACATCTCATGCTGATTAACACAGGAAGTCCCACAGGTCCAGCTTTACGGAACACATAACCAAAACAGCAGCTTTTATTGTTGGGACGTGCTCGAACCTGCCCGCTTGTTTTCAGTCTCCCCGTTGTGTCCAAACGTCCGGCGATGCAGCACTGCAGTGGTAATTAGATAACTTGTTTTATTGTCTACTCTGTAACTCCGCTTGTCCTGCTCAGGCTCGTGTACATCAGCTCAGGGGGCACAGGGGTCTAAAACATTAAACCCACCACCGACTTAGTACCAAAAATGTCCAGCCACGAGCATCCTGAGAGCACTAAAGGATTAGAGGATGAACAACGTGAGGGCATTCCAAATAATCCCGTCAGAGTCGGATTTCTATAGTGATCTGATCATCCATGTAATCATGTACACAGCATAGTCCGGACTATAAGTCAGATTAAGAAATCTAAAAGGAGGGGTGGTTTTAATTCAGTAACCCAATCTTTCTCACATCCTATATACCTATACTACGATTCAATCGATTTTCTTAGTCTGCGCATGTGCGCAAACGTAAATTAAGTGCGTAACACGGTTGCCAGGTCCGCTTTATTCCAAGGGACTTCGCTACCTTTGAGAAGTTTTCATAGACCTGGTTGTTAGATCTGGCAACCCCGGATGTAAACGCAGCACCCGCTAGACAGCTACTGACCTCTTTGTGGAGAGTCAAATGCAGTAAACGCTTGAGAAAATGAAGAATTTATTTAATATAGTGACGATATTTAAGATATTACAACTGATATTTATTTTAGGCCTACATATGAGCATTTTGTTTTTTCTTTAATCTGTTATTCATCAAGCAAACTATCGGATTTTGCTGACTGTAGTTTTATATGCAGTGTCTGACTTTACATCTACAATGTGGAGTGATCTAGTATGGGTTTATTCGAGTGCAAAACTGAGTGGCTCAGAGTGGCCCAATACCAGCCAATGGAAAGTTGTGTGTTTTGCTCTCCTTGTGAGGACTTTCCATTTACATGTATGACAATAAAAGGACTACTGTAGCCAATTAATGCACCTAAATCGACACCTAACCTTAACCTCAGTAACCTAGAGCAAATCTTTTGGCTCTTTCGGTTTTTCAAATAACACTTGCCATTTTTGTTAAAAAAGAGGAAGTGGAAGTGAAAACTCCAGGTTTTCCCATCCTCGCAGGGACAATTGGTCCTCAAGTATAGCAAAACAAGTTACACACACACACCTGTCACACTGACTCAGGTTTCACCGAGCTATTCTCTCTCATTCACCCGACTTTGATTTTCCACATTAAGGCGCATCAGCGGAGACGAGGCGAGACGGGCCGTGTTCCCTTCCCCCGGCTCTGTGAGCGCTGCTTCAGCTCAAAGCGGCAGGATTGAGGAAGCGCCGCCGTTCCGATCCGCTCTTCCTCTTTTCGCTGCCCTGAGCGGAAGCTGACGCCGGCTTTTTAAACTTCCTTAATGCTACCGTGTCCTAAATATCACGGCTGCTTTTCTCTTTACTCGTCACACCGAAGCGGCTCAGGCAGCACAATCTAACTTTACGAATAGCGAGGCCCTTCCCAAATACTGCAGGGGGTCTTCAAAAGGGCCCCTAATGGCTTCGTGTCATTGTGGTGAAGCCCTGACGCAAACTCAAATGAAACTCCCATATGAAACCCGATAGGCATCTTATCAGCTCACACATCTCTTCACAAGTTCATAAGATCCTACCCAAGTGTCTCGGGCCCTCCACGTGACCCACAAGTGCTGCCTCCAGTCGTGTCTCCATGAAATATTCAGCAGCAATCGGCTCAGAATAGTGCGGTCCTGCTTTAATATTTCATAGCTCATGTAAAGCGTCAACAACCGGCAGATACAAACTGAGTCTTCAACTAGAGGCCAAAGGTTTTACTCCCTGTAAGATCCCTGCTGTGGATGAGTGGGCCCCACCCTAGTGGTCGCTTTAGGATTCCACTACTAAACGTTCATGGAAGCATAAAGAACTCTCCATGGTCGGAAAGCTGCTTTCAAAAATGCTGAGGTAAAGTTGTGGAAAGGTCCAAGTTAAAAGGAGAATAGAAAAGACTTCAGAGGCTCTCATCTTACCATGAGCACACGGCAACTTCAGTCTGCAACTGAGCGAGCACATGGTTTGTATGGAGATATGAACCCTGGACCTTCTGGTCCATAGTCCAGTACCTTAAATACTAGGCTACCACAGTCCCAAAGAGTTCACAAACGTTCAAGCACTCACCATGGGGCAAAAGGGTTTAGGACAGATCAGGTCAAGACTGAATTCCAATTCAATTGGCAGCAGTCAAAAACATTTAAGTGCAATTTCCAATTTGTCAAGTAAATGTATTATATAGGTTGTTTTTTGGAACGAAGCCTTGTCTTGAAGCACTTGGCCCAAAGCACTAACTGAGCAGGCCTATGGCGAGTATGGCAAGGAAAACTCCTTATAAGGAAATGTTATAAGGAAGGAACCTTAGACTTAAAACAGGGACCCAACCTCCTTGGGCAGCCTAGATGTTATATATATATATCTATATACATACATACACAATATAATACATACAAACAAAGTTATATAGACTATAATAAACTGTATAATAATTCCAAATGATCCAAAAATATAGAAATGACATAAAACAGGTTTTTATTACAACAGACTTTGTAGCCTGACTCCATGTGGCATCGACAGAAAATATAGAAATGACATAAAACAGGTTTTTATTACAACAGACTTTGTAGCCCTGACTCCATGTGGCATCGACAGAACTGAAAGGGCTAATGCATGTTATAATGTTCATGCTAAAGATTTCCTGTGCTGACGCAGTTCTTCAATAAAAAGGGGAAATAACCAAACTGAACACTGAAACTGAACGTGCTTTGTCACTATCACTGTACAACATGGGCCCTGTTTTCTGAATCTGCTTTTGCATAAACGTTAGTCCTTAGTTATATGACGTCTTTGGAGCGAGTTTGTAATTATGTAACGGAAAGTAACAGAAACCAAGCTTGGATTTGTCGTGATGGGAAAACAGTAACCATCATTTTGACCAAGATATTCCTTCGTTTGTCGGTGCTACCAGACTCCTCACTGATATTGTGTAACACTGATGCAACATCAGCACTCACAAAGCCTGAACCTTCATCAGCTGTACCAGACCAGGGATGTAGAAGAGGAAGCACTTCACTGCATGATGCAGAAATAAACCTGAACTGTAACAAAGAGCAATGTGAATCACTTAGGAGAGTCGTGATTCACTACGTATGATTCCTGGTCTCTAACATCTCTTACACAGATAACTCAAGCCTCGAGATGGATAAAAGCAAATCTGATCTGACATCATGTCAGCCATGTGAGAAACACAGGAACAACAAGATCCACTGTTTATTTAGAAAAAAGCAAAAACGCCGATCAACAGCAAGAGGCAAGGGATTACTTTATCAAACCTTTGTGAGATACATTCACTAATGCCACTTAAAACGTTACTCAGGTGTGAGGGGGCACCCTGTTTTATTTAAAGAACAGGGGTCTATCAATGTCTGCTCTTCACAGCACATGTTTGTGGAAGTGTATCATGGTATGAACAAAGGAGATTTCTGAGGACCTCTCTAACCATCTCTAAAGAGTTTGGACTCCACCAATCGACAGTCAGACAGATTGTGTACAAATGGCGGAAATTCAAGACCATTGTTACCCTCCCCAGGAGTGGTCGACCAACAAAGATCACTCCAAGAGCAAGGTGTGTAATAGTTGGTGAGGTCACAAAGGACCCAGAGTAACTTCTAAGCAACTGAAGGCCTCTCTCACATTGGCTAATGTTAATGTTCATGAGTCCACCATCAGAAGAACACTGAACAACAATGGTGTGCATGGCAGGGTTGCAAGGAGAAAGCTACTGCTCTTCAAAAAGAACATTGCTGCTCGTCTGCAGTTTGCTAAAGATCACGTGGACGAGCCAGAAGGCTATTGGAAGAATGTTTTGTGGACGGATGAGACCAAAATAGAACTTTTTGGTTTAAAAGAAAAGCGTTATTGTGTTTGGAGAGAGGAAGGAAAACACTGCATTCCAGCATAAGAACTTATCCCATCTGTGAAACATGGTGGTGGTAGTATCATGGTTTGGGCCTGTTTTTGCTGCATCTGGGCAGGGACGGCTTGCCATCATTTATGGAACAATGAATTCTGAATTATATCAGAGAATTCTAAAGGAAAATGTCAGGACATCTGTCCATGAACTGAATCTCAAGAGAAGGTGGGTCATGCAGCAAGACACCGACCCTAAGCACACAAGTTCGTTCTACCAAAGAATGGTTTACAGAAGAATAAAGTTCATGTTTTGGAATGGCCAAGTCAAAGTCCTGACCTTAATCCAATGGAAATGTTGTGGAAGGACCTGAAGCGAGCAGCTAATGTGAGGAAACCCACCAACATCCCAGAGCTGAAGCTGTTCTGTACGGAGGAATGGGCTAAAATTCCTCCAAGCCGGTGTGGGCAGGACTGATCAACAGCTACAGGAAACGTTTAGCTGCAGTTTATTGCTGCACAGGGGGTCACACCAGATACTGAAAGCAAAGGCTCACATACTTTTTGCCCACTCACTAATATGTAATATTGGATCATTTTCCCTCAATAAATAAATGACCAAGTATAATATTTAGTCTCATTTGTGTAACTGGGTTCTCTTTATCTACTTTTAGGACTTGTGTGAAATCTGATGATGTTTTAGGTCATATTTTGCAGAAAAATAGAAAATTCTAAAGGGTTCACAAACTTTCAAGCACCACTATGTCTTTATAACCACACTATATGAGTGCTCTTAAAGCCTTTAAAAGCAAGTACTTTTGGAGTTTTACTCAAGCAGAAAATTAAAATGGTTTAACATTGAGACGTCATCAGCAGCAGCCTCATGTTTATCCTTCAGTGACTGAGCTGGACTGTCAGCGTCTGTGTTATGGTGGTCCAGAGGGATTCTGTGGGAACAGCCAGTGGAGGTGGAACAGAGCTTGCTCAGCCAGCCAGCCAACCAACCACACACACACACACACACACACACACACACACACACACACACACACACTTAACATACAAGTGACCTTCCATAATCACTATTTTTATCCAACCAAACCAATTTTGTCTGTTGGTTCTTTTTTTAAACAAAGCTTTATTTGTGTGTGTGTGTGTGTGTGTGTGTATAAAAGAGAGACAGAGAGAGAAAACTTGATAAATGTGTGTGTCCATGTTTATATTACATCCTGGGTAACCAAATGTCCCCACAAGGATAGAAACATCTGACATTTCTGACATTGTGGGACCATTGGCTGGTCCTCACAAGGAGAAACTGTACTTTCCTTTGAAAAACAAACAGTCAAAAGATTTGCTTTCGGTTGCAGATGGTAAGGTTACATGTAGGTGTAGCATTAATTAGCTGCAGTAATCATTATGTCAGTGGGCGGTCCCCACAAAGACAGTGAGACATTGTTTATGTACGTAGTCAGGTATTTGTTATACTTGTGGGGACCACAATTCCCCAGAAGGATAGGAAAAACAGATTTTTGCTCTTAAGGAGAAGTTTTTATTGATGGCCACAACTTTGTTTTACTTTTATTTGAGAAAACCACAAGAGCCAAAGGATTTGCTTTAGCTGTGTGTGTGTGTGTGTGTGTGTGTGTGTGTGTGTGTGTGTGTGTGTGTTGTTAAGAGAGAGAACCGAGTGTGGGAGGTGAACTATTCTGGAATCAGAAAGCCAGGGAGAAGTTGGCAGTCAGAGATATAAACATTTGATTACAGATTGAAGTGCACACACACACACACACACACACACACACACACACACAGGGTCATGCAGCAGCACCCCAAGTCAGCATCACCTCCTAACCGCCTCCAGTCCTCTATTGTTCAGATCGTCATGGCGACGCTGCAAACACTCACTGAGCCGAGTCCAGTCGGCCTGAACCAAACATCAGGAGTTGGACTGACTTTCCTCTTTTCTTCCTTCCTCCTGCTCATGAGTTTAACAGCCATCACACTTCCCCAACATACCCTGTGTGTGTGTGTGTGTGTGTGTGTGTGTGTGTGTGTGTGTTTTCACTCGTATCTGTTTACTCATTCCTGCCCAGTGTTGAGGAAAAAAAATCAAACACAAACATCCCTCTGTCTCAGTGTGTCCGTGTTCTTCCTCCCCGTCTGTCTCTCAGAGACTTTCTCTCTCTCTCACTCTTTCTATCTCCATCTGTATTCCTCTGTCTCTCTTGCAGAACAAACTCACACTCAGTGCTGGGCCGATACACATTTCGTCAATTCCAATCCGATTCCAGTGCTTTTAGGTATTAAGAATTTATGTATACAGTGGGGCAAAAAAGTATTTAGTCAGCCACTGATTGTGCAAGTTCTCCTACTTAGAAAGATAAGAGAGGTCTGTAATTTTCATCATAGGTACACTTCAACTATGAGAGACAAAATGAGAAAGAAAATCCAGGAAATCACATTGTAATTTTTTAAAGAATTTAATTGTAAATTCATGGTGGAAAATAAGTATTTGGTCACCCACAAACAAGCAAGATTTCTGGCTCTCACAGACCTGTAACTTCTTCTTTAAGAAGCTCTTCTGTCCTCCACTCGTTACCTGTATTAATGGCACCTGTTTGACCTCGTTACCTGTATAAAAGACACCTGTCCACAGCCTCAAACAGTCAGACTCCAAACTCAACCATGGCCAAGACCAAAGAGCTGTGGAAGGACACCAGGAAGAGAACTGTAGACCTGCAGCAGGCTGGGAAGCGTGAAGCTATAATAGGCAAGCAGGTTGGTGTGAATAAAACAACTGTGGGAGCAATGGAAGCAAGATCTCATCCCGTGGGGGAAAATTGATCATGAGAACGGTGAGCAAAACATCACTGCTCTTGCAGTTGAACTTTTGTTATTGACCAAATACTTATTTTCCACCATAATTTACAATTAAATTCTTTAAAAATCCTACAATGTGATTTCCTGGATTTTTTTTCCTCATTGTGTCTCTCATAGTTGAAGTGTAGCTACGATGAAAATTACAGACCTCTCTATATATATATAAACTTCAAAAGTAAAAAGCTTACAGTGGCTTAATGTTCTAAAGTAGTAGATCATTGGCTGGTTGTAAAGCAGAAATCCGAAACCCTTTCACAGCTACTCCCCATTCTACAATGACCCGACTTACGATATTTCGCCTTTATGATGGGAATCCGATAATAACATGCAGCAGAAAGCGTACTCCGAATTTTCCCCTGCCACTCCTGCACACTCCTGTGGTACGTAGTGTGTGACGTAGGGAGTGAGGAGCGCTGGGAAAGAATTGTTTTTTGTTTTTCACTTTAATACATTATTCAATAAATTACATGTGATACTCAATACTTTATTATAAAGTAATCTTTACGTTAATGATGTTGCCCAGCTGTAGGTTGATGCGAGTGTCCTAAGCTATGATATATACAGTATTTATTAAACACCTAGGTTCATGATGGATTTTGAGCAGTACCTGAACATACCGAACCCGAGAGAGAGAGCAGGTTACATTTAGCTCTCTTAGGCAAATGTTTGGATACGATGCAGAAATAAGTCATATTAAAGCTATATTAAATCAACAAAATATGTCATTTAAGAAGAGCTACTTACAATTTATACAATTTTGGAGCAAATTTCTGAAGCCTTATATGGCTATGAATCAAAACCCTTTCATTTTTCATTCTAAACATCCTTAAAATAACCTTGACTTTTAATTCAAGTAAACTAAGTCATTTCAAGGATACCATCTGAACTTTCCAGTTTGACGATATAATTTGACTCCTAAAACTAAAAACGCTTTGTACAGTAAAAGCAAAGCAAAACATGTCCTTATATATTCCACACTTATCCTGGGCTCAGGCAGAACATCACCCTGGGCAGGACAGCAGTTCATCATTCAAACTTCAGATTGTAATCCTAGCCCGGGTTCCAATATTACATATTAGTGAGTGGCAAAAGTATGTGAGCCTTCGCTTTCAGTATCTGGTGTGCCCCAATAAATGTTTCCTGTAGCTGTTGATCAGTCCTGCACACTGGCTTGGAGGAATTTTAGCCCATTCCTCCATACAGAACAGCTTCAGCTCTGGGATGTTGGTGGGTTTCCTCACATTAGCTGCTCACTTCAGGTCCTTCCACAACATTTCCATTGGATTAAGGTCAGGACTTTGGCTTTGGCTTGGCCATTCCAGAACATGAACTTTATTCTTCTGTAACTATTCTTTGGTAGAACGACTTGTGTGCTTAGGGTCGTTGTCTTGCTGCATGACCCACCTTCTCATGATGTCCAGATATTTTCCTTGAGAATTCTCTGATATCATTCAGAATTCATTGTTCCATCAGTGATGGCAAGCCGTCCTGCCCAGATGCAGCAAAACAGGCCCAAACCATGATACTACCACCACCATGTTTCACAGATGGGATAAGGTTCTAATGCTGGAATGCAGTGTTTTCCTTTCTCCAAATGTAACACTTTTCTTTTAAACCACAAAGTTCTATTTTGGTCTCATCTGTCCACAAAACATTCTTCCAGTAGCCTTCTGGCTCGTCCACGTGATCTTTAGCAAACTGCAGACGAGCAGCAATGTTCTTTTTGTAGAGCAGTGGCTTTCTCCTTGCAAACCTGCCATGCACACCATTGTTGTTCAGTAGTGTTCTGATGGTGGACTCATGAAGATTAACATTAGCCAATGTGAGAGAGACCTTTAGTTGCTTAGAAGTTACCCTGGGTTCATTTGTGACCTCAGACAACAACACAGCACAATCTGTGTTGGGCAAACACCCCTAGAGAGAGTAACAATGGTCTAAAACTGTGGACTAATGTAGTCCAAACACTTTAGAGAGGGTTGCTCTTTATCTGAGGTCCCCAGAAAGCTCTTTTGTGAAGATCAGAGTCTGATAGATCCCCGTTCTTTACACAACAGGGCGCACTCACACCTGATTGGTATCCCATTGATTGAAAACACCCGACTCTAATTTCACCTTCAATTTAACTGCTTATCCTAGAGGTTCACATACTTTTGGCACTCACACAGGTAAAATCAGATCATTTTCTTCAATAAATGAATGACAGAGTATAACATTTGTCTCGTTTGTTTACTTGGGTACTCTTTATCTACTTTTAGGACTTGTGTGGAAATCTGATGATGGTGTAGCTCATATTTCTGCAAAAATACAAAACATTTCTAAAGGATTCCCAAACTTTTAAGCACTGCGAATTTGTAATAAGCAAATAAAAGTCTGTTGTCTCCATTCGGGGTGTTCCCATAACCGTATATGGACTGCAGGGGCAAGTTAAGGGGGATTTTAAGGACTTTGTGCACAAATGAATGGAGGAGCCTCACAAGGGACCATCCAGCTCTCATCTGTTAGCCATAAATCACTAGTTAAGAGTCGTGAAACGCTGAGTTACAGCTGCTGCACAGCTTTGCATTACTATTATCACCACTAAATGTTGGTAGCACATAAAATGAGCGCTGTTTTAAGAAAACAGAAGCCAGAGCCAGGCGTTACTGACGGCTCACGTGGGCCATGTTTTACTGGAACCCGTGCAGCCTATCGATCACGCGCTCCCGTTACACTTTAAAGGTCTGTAGCTATCTCATCGGTGCACGACAGCTCCGCCGGTCACCAAACCCAGAAGCCATCAGTGAAGTATTCTCTCTGCACTCACCAGCGTCTGTTCGTGGGATTTTCACGCGCGTCACACGCGCAGACGTTACTCTCGGTCCGTTTGATTTTGATCCGGTGTACCTCACGCGTTCCGCCTTCGATCCGAACCGAGAGCACGGGCAACGCAGGTCCGACCCGAGCGCGTGTTTGTTCGCTTCGAGCCTCCGCCCGCCAACAATCTCTAGCCGTGATGGGCGAGTCGCGAATGAATCGGTTCTACTTGAACGAGTCGAGCGTGAATCGATTCTCAGGCATGGATGACTCAAAATGCTGGCTTTTACCGTTGGAACAGACGGTTGTTTATTCTTTTAATTAATATTCGTTCAACTGAAGCAAGCACTTTATTCTGGTTTGGGTCACAATGAGTCCAGAGTCTGGGGTTCACCCGGTCACGCCTCACCCTCTCACATGGGTGATTTAAGGCAGCCAGTTCACCCACATGCATGTTTGTGGAAAGGGGAAGGAAACGAATAGTCTGAATAAATAACATTAACACTGAGAGAACATGCCAAACTATACCCAGGCTACAAAGGATCAAACCTAAACTTTGATACCTTGGTGGTGGGCTAGCATATTAGCATGTTACTGTATTAGCATATAGCAGACTAACTTTACCTCACAAGAGTACCTCACACTTTATTTTAATTATTTTTTGTAGATTATTTACCCTTGTAAGAAGTGGATGTTTGTTTTTTCTGTAACTTGTAAGGAAATTATTTAATCATTTAGATTATTATTTAATTATTAAAACGGAAAGTGAGCGAGCAGTTAGCACAGTCGCCTCACAACTTTAGAGATCCTATGTGGAGTCTGCCAGGGTTTACTCTGGGTACTCCGGTTTATTTCCACATTCCAAAGACATGCATGTTAGGTTAATTGGTGTTTCTAAAGTGCCCTTAGTGTGCGAGTGTATGTGCCTTACAATGGATTAGCACCCTATCCAGGCTGGTTCCTGTCTTGTGCCCTGTATACCACCGGCTAGGCACCGGTTCTGCTGTGACCCTGACCAGGATTAAGCAGATAAGAAACACAATTAAATGTATGAATGATGAAATGGTAACTCCTGAGAGTCAGGGTTTTAATCCTGAATAGGAGCTGGTGATGCTTTTACAGGAACTCTGCCATGAATTAGCACCCAGTCTAGGTTGTTTCTGTCCTTGATGAATTGACTAGGCTAGGCGAAGATAAAAGAGGACGCTGAAGTGTATTGGATGTTGCTATGAAACTCCATTAAATGGACATGTTTGAATTTCCTTGTAGCCAGCATTGGATTCATACAACTAGTTTCTAGCAGTATTATTTATAACAAAGCTCTATGAGATACTGTAGTGTACCGGTACTGACTAGTAGCAGAGACATTATATAAGGAGGAAACTGCTCACTGGTAGTGGAACTGTAGTACAGAAACCCTGCCTTGTTGTTAGAAAGATCGGCATATTAGTAAATGTGTCAGAGAGGGGGGCGGTAATTCTTGGCCCCTCTGTACTGGCGGGATGCGCATGCGCAGTAGCCAGAATAATCTTAATAAATCATATTTTTCTGTTATTTGAACCCAACAACGCAAATAAGTTATATAATTTTTCTCACATTATACCAGTGATTCTAAATATGCATTTTAAACATTAATTTCTCTTTCCGTTTCGGATATATAGGTCTCTACCCATTCAAAGAGATGGGAGTCTGGTGTTCTCAAGCTGGCGGCGGAGTGAACAGACTTATCTCCTGCTGGCTGCAGGCTTCATTCTTTATCCGTAACGTTATAGGTAAGAACTCCGTTCTCTACTTTGTGTTTAATAAACCTTTCTGCAACAGAGTCTGCGCTGTTAACGTACCTCATTACAACTGTTTTTTCAGCTAATATATCTGACAATGTAATGTATGGGTTCATAACCTTGATAATAAATATAATAACCTTATTGGACCACGGACATGTATGTGATTGGACGTTATGCGGTGCATACCTGTAAGGAGTTTTAATGAGTTTTCTCATTGCAAGGATGAGTGTAGGAATGATTGTCCATGGTAATCACTCATGCGCTGCAGATTAGGTAGAAAATCAGTGTAGAAATCAAATACAATTTTCCTTGAAGAATAAAATTGTTAGATATTCCAAACTGCAGCTTTAATCTCAATGCTACAGGGCTAAAACTGAGCCGCTCTAAAGTTTTAACGAGTTTTCTTAGTCCATGATAATCACTCCCACGCTGCAGATTAAGTATAAAATCAGCATAGAAATAATTTCTCCTTGTGTTCATTTTCCGTGAACATAAAGTTTTCTATAATCCAAACTGCAGCTTTAATATCAGTCATAAAGGGCTAAAACTGAGCCCCTCTGAAGGATGAATCAAATGAATCTGTGTTTTAAAAAGAATCGATTCAGTCAAGTGACTCGTATAAGACAACACTCCCAAGGCTTGCTGAGACTGGATCAGCCAATCAGCGCTCGGCTTCACCGCCCCTTTGTTCACACATCAGAGCTACTGACATAATAATTAATGAGGGAAGCCCGGCTCAGCCAATCAGCGCTCAGCTTCACCGCCCTTTGTTCTGATACCTCATGAATAATTAATGACTGAGCGCGTAAACAATAGAGAAGCGTTTAACTCTTTATCAATCAGGACCGGGTTCACAAGGAAACTATTTTCAGGCTTAAAGGTAACTTTTATATAAAATTAAAACTGTTATATGTACTGTTATACTGTATATTACTATAATCCAATGTACAGGTACTGCAAAATATTTTATTTATTATATGTAATGTTATTACAGAATATTATACTTGGTCTCATTTCATCACGCGTCCAAAGGAACAAAATAACACCAAACGATATATATTTTATCGTTATTAAAATTGTTAATTTATTTTTATTTTTTAAAGTAAGAATATTTTGATGTAGATTGTTAATCTATGAACGAACGATGATTAAACTATGTTGGCTTGTAACTGTCACCTTTTACGGCGCGGTGGTTCGGCCTGTCACCTCACAACTCCAGAGACCAGGTTTAAACCCTGGACTGGCTGCTGTCTGTGTGGAGTTTGCATGTTCTCCCCATGGCTGTGTGGGTTTCCTCCAGTTCCCGAATACATTCCGAAGTTAGCTTAATTGGCGTCTCTAATTTTCATGTTCCCTGTGATATACTGGAACCCTCTTCAGAGTCGGTTCCTGCCTTGCATCCTGTGCTGCCGGTTAGGCCCTAACTCACCTACACAATCTGAACTGGCTTAAGCCGATCTAAATGATTTACTGCAGAATGTTATACTTAATAATTCAAATATTGAACAAATAATGACAAACCCTAATCTTCTAATCGACCATGTCTGAGGGAGGGGAGGCCGGAATAGGTACCAGGATCGCCTCCAGTCTCTGAACCTCATCCCCACTCGTGACCCAGGACCAGCGGGGATGAAACAAAAGAATGCACTGCACAGGATCTGTGAGATTATTATTAAATACGCTTTATTATAATCAGTGTCTTCAGAACCCAAATTGTTGTTCTCCTTGTAGACCCTTCATTCCTTGGGACCTCTTTGGGCCCTCAGCCCACTTCCACATGGCTCTTGCGCTCATCCTCACCGTTCCCACATTACTGCAGATCTGATTTGAGTAAACAGACTCGTGCCTTGCTAAAACATCTCAGCCTCTAGACACTGTAGGTTCTGTCAGCTATTGATGAATGGCGGTTCTTGATGCAGTGCCGTCTGAGGGATCGAGGATCACCCCTCTCAGTTTAGGCTTGTCCCCTTACCCTTTAAAGACTGAAATTCCTCCAGAGAATCTATAATGCACCGTAGACGAAGAAATAAGCAAATCCCTTCCAATCTTTGTTTGAGGAACATCGTTTTCAAACAATTTTCTCTGTAATGAAATAAAAGTCAAAGTAAATGTAAGGAACACTAGCTTTTTTAATTTGCTTATTCCAACCTGTCTCATTTGTGGCTGTAATACTTGACATGAGCGGAAATAAAGACAGGAGACGGACGTTCATTGAGTAATGTTGCGTTTAAATCTTTTTCAGAGCAAGGAAAAATGTTACAGTTAGTATCAACAGCGTCTGGTACAGCAGTGAAGTAAACTCCACATAGTAGATCTGTATATTTATATATTTATATTTCTCTTAATAACCTTCCGTTTCAATTTGTTCATCTATCAACATCCAAAGGAAGCAATGTTAGAAAAATACGAAAACTCTAGTTAAAGGTTTCAGCTAAAACTACCGATTTCGAAGGGGAAAAAAAAAGAGCTTAAATAAAAATGTAACAAAAGGGTGCGCTTCGCAGCATGATGTCATAAACATGAGCTCTACAAACACGTCTTTGTAAAAAAACAAACACGATGTATAAAACAAGAGTAAATGGATATCAAACACTTCAGATAGACAAAAGAATAATCTTCAGATAGAGTCTCCTTCAAAATAACTGAAGGACTTTCATCTGTGAATCCGACTCCGAGCGAGCGGGTATCCAAACCTCTCACGATCAGGCGGTGAGGACAGAACGAGAGTTTAAGGACGGGCCCGACGCCCGGCAGGTTTCCGTGGCAACCGTTGTGACGGGTCGATCGTGAGAGGCCGTCGTACGGAGTCGTGTTCAGCTTAAAAACATTGAACAGTTAAGGGAAGGAGAAAAGGCGACAGTGGCAGACAGAGGCCACGGCATTTGGTAATCGTACGCAGGAAACGCTCGGAAGGGGTAACCCCGCCCACCAGAGACGGGCAAAATCTGGACCTCCGTTCACACTGCAAGCGCGGCACTGGCACGCGTCAGCGTCCCGGTTGACGAGTGAAATCATGGTTACATCTGACCAGCCAATCGATGCACATGGTCATGACCTCACTAAGCGTTTCAGGTTTTTTTAAAGGGACGGTAAAAGCTTTGGATTCCCAATCAAAGTTGAAATGTGTAAAAAAAAAGGCAGCAATAAGCCTAATAGCACCCTTATCTGTGATAAAATTGCTGTAACGTACGGGTCCAGTGATGCCACGATGCACAAAAGGTGCATAACATATCACAATTGTAGACAAATTTGCCAGCTACACTAGTCACATTAAGCCAGTACTGCATTTAATACATTAAACTCTTATATTCTGAAATACTGGACAGAATATACCATTTTGCTTCCTGAAAATCCCCACAGGACTGGGATTGATGACGTCAAGCCAAACACAATGACTGAATTTTTGTACCTGGCGACAGCAAACCCCATCCTTTTAATCTACTTTAGCTTTTCACAAAAGGTTGCGATGTCAGTTCACAGCTGGCTGATCAAATGTAACCAAAGCTCCACCCTTTACTGACCCAGCGACACCTCTTGCGTCTTGTGCAAAAGCCTGGGCAACATTAGTGACATTTCCTAAACTGAAACCTAAGCAGGGACGAACTTTGAATATGGCAGTTCCAAAAAGACAGTCTTAAAATGTATGCATTCAAATTAAAGTTAGTGTTGCAGCAATGGAAAACAGATTGGTTCCAAAGTGGAAACGTCTGATGGTCCAAAACGCATCATTAGAACATCTCGGACGACGACTGAATTACACGTCGGTCCAGGAGACTTTTGGATGAAAGCGCGTTAAAGCAAAAGCGTTTCACGAACGTAACGAGTTTAATGGAATGACCTCAGAAGCAGCACCGGATCAGCCGTAAATCTCAAGCCACTGTTCCAGGGAACCGCAGGGCGTTTTCTCAGATTGTCCGTCTGTGTGGAATCATCTAGCGACTGCACTGAGCGCGGACGCAAACGTACTATGATAAATAAATAAATACACGACGAGCTTCTATCTAAGGTGCGTAGATCCTGCGTCCCGTCAAGCTCTTCTGAAAGGGAATTTGGCTTTTAATGCTTTCAAGTGATGAATTCGGAATTGAAATCACTTGTGTTTACTATTAAAGCCGACACATATCAGTAATACATCGTAAAAAGCACGCCTGTCAATCAAGTAGCTAGCATGTGCCCTCTTTAGTTGAACCGTTTGCTATTAAAAAAAGACAAAAATGAGCAATAGTGGACAAGACGAACAGTACAAAGCTCATTTGAAGAGGACACGAGGTGAAGCTGAAAGCATCCCAGAGCAGCTAAGGTTAGTATGCAGTCGATGGATCCGTACGAATCATTCGAACTGAACCGAATCTCATATTCATGCACTGAATGGAATGATTCAAAGCTAGCATGCATAGCAACGAGGAGATCGCGATTGTTTCAGTATGCGTTTTCAGTCCCGTCTAAAATGGCAGCAAAATGCTTTTCAAATGCAGACCCTAAACTGGGGGAGGCACACATCAAGGCCTTCTCACACCGAGCCTGACTTTTACAGGCCATAAAAATGCACATCAAATTTGGGAAAAAAAAACCTGACGTTCTGAGACGCTGCGTAACGTTTAATCGGAGCCTGTTCTGATTTCTGCGATAAAATCAGGCTGACCAATCAGAGCTCGGTCGCCGGGCAGAACAGCTCAAGAGCTTATAGGACGAGCAACAGGCTGCCTCTAAAACATGGAAATTAAGAAAAGATCTGGTGGAATAGAACTGAAAGGCTGGAGAATGATGATGATAAAGCTCACAGGGACTGTAAGGAAGCGTCTGATTATTTATCTAAGTGTTCATGATCCCAAAAACACAAACTAGAGCTTCCTGCACTCATCTTCACTCGGGTTTCTGTTTTATCAAGCTGACAAAAGACATTGAAGCGCATTGAAGGTCCCAGTCGTTTTAAAAATCGCATGTTTTTTCGTGCGGAAAAGGCGTACTCGGTGTGAATAAGCCTTCATCATGAGAAGCCTCTGCACTGCATTTACTTAAATGCTTCTTTAAACAGCCGTCCATCCTGCTGACTATCTTAACGTCTTTTAAAGTTTGAAGTCTAAACGTTGCGTCTGACTTTACGTGCCTGCCACGCTGAATCAGCTAACCGTGCATGTACTTACAGTCTGACTGGAAGTGTAAACAGATACACAAGGTTGTTTTACATGGCTATTACCCTTCTATTTAACAGATTAAAGGATTCTCCACCTTGTCCAATCAAATTGAAATTTCCTTCAGATGGGCCTCAATCGATCGATCGAACTATCCAATATTAACAGATTACTACTCAAGTGCATGTAAACTTGATCGGCTTACTGACAAAATCTGACGTTCTGTAGTTAGCGCATTATTCATTGCATGTGAACAGACTCAGCGTCACTGTGGGTAACAATGATTAAAACTTAGACATCTGATTGGCGAATGAGGCGAGTCCAAAATTGCGTAAACTGGATTTAAAGCCAGACTGATCCTACTTTTCGGACACTGCACCTCTGTGCCAACATATCATTCATTTATTAATTCCCCATTTAATCCAGTTGTGGGTCATGGGGGCATATCTTAGTATTAACACTATATATAAAGCTGAAACATTTAGATATTAATTCGAGGCGACGACACTTTGTACAGCGCGTTAAGGCCTGTTCAGGAGTTTCCTGGATTCGGAGAGTCACTGCCTGGGTTTAAGGCTTTCATGATTGGCCAAACGTGGGAGGTAGACCGTGCCAATGCGAAAGGCCTGCTGTGTGAAGCCGAACATCTTACGCCTCCCACACAATGCTGCTCTATATTCAGCGAGACAAGGACTCTTAATAGAACCTATAAACAGGAGGCTGGTTCCTCTCTAGGTTTCCTCCTTGCCATCGCCTCTGGCTGCTCATTTGGCACCAAACACGGCTTTCTGTGAAGCTGCCGAGTAACAGTGTTTATAGTTTAAAGCGCTGTTAAGTAAAGCAGAGCTGAACTGAGTCACGTAGAGATGCACCAGAGTTTTTGGCTGAAAAGGGACAAGAACAGAACGGAAAACAATGAGAGTAAGCGAGGAAAACAACAAACAAACAAATCTGAGGCTGGGCCAGACAGCAGAGACGAACGCAGACAGGAAACAAGCAGAGCTTAGGGTACAAAGGCATGAACTCACTGCCTCCGCCCCCAGCCGCTTCAGACACGGGTGTGATTAAGGAAAGGTTTTGAGGGCCAACGTGTGGATGGTAATAATATTTTGAAAGTGGTACCATGGTGGGGTGCAAATCCTGGGATCTTACCCCAGTGTGACCCATACCCAGTCCTGGGACGAACTGGTGCTGTGACAGGACTGTGCAGGGAAATCCGGGATCAGAACCCCTGCAACCCTGACCAGCATAAAGTAATTCAAATGCTGTTTGTTATCATCGCTCTCCTTCAGTTCAATCTAGGGTTGGGTATCGAAACCCGGGTCAGACACCTGTTAAGAAAATAGCATTTCGATTCCAATTATGCTTCGAATACACAGCCGTGCAAAAATCCATCTGCATTATGGCGGCACCTATCTGCCAGGACTGGTACGACACGTGATCACCTACATCATCGTGTAGTTTTTTTAAGAAGATGGACGACTAACAGCACTCAAAAGTTTGGCTTCACTTTGAGAGAAATAAAGACTAAACGCAATAGGTCAGAAATCTGATCTGTTATCAAGGAGTACACCAACATGGCAAAACATCTAAGGGATGACCTGGAGCTTCAGCAGCATACCGGCTTCAAATGCTGCATTGGAGAGAGGGCGGGTCTAAACGCTTAAGGTGTACTACAACAACGACCTGGGAAAACTAAACTTCTCACTATTACTACCGATCATAAGTACTTACTGCTGAAATAACAGACCTGGAAAGGAATCGTTTTACCCTTAAGCTTTTTTTCTCTCATTTAAACCTACTGGAGGCAAAACGCCTCATGCAAAATGATCACCTCCCCTTTGGATCACATGCTCATAATTTCAGCATTAAATACTGCTTATGATCAGTAGTGACAGAGAAGTTTGGGGTTCCCAGGTCCTTTTTTGCCACATTTTTTCACCATTTTGGAATCGAAATCGGAGTCGATACAATGCGAACGATACCCAACCCTAGTTGGAGCTAAAAAGTCAGCCATGGGGAATCCGTTCACGCTTCACCTTCAGAGACATTAAATAAAACAATAGCGTGATTGTATGAATGATGTGCTGCTCAAATAACACGGATAATAACACAAAGAAAGTTTCGGCTCTGCGTCTTGCACCACTGGCCTCACGCTTAATTCTGCTACGTTTATGAAGTGATCTGCTCAGCCTCGAAACGACGGAGGCAGGACGCGACGCTCCGCGACCCAAGAACAGCAGCATTTGGCGGCGTATGATATGGAAACCTGCCCCCCCGGTGGATTTGGCTTTAAACCCTCCACGGCAGGTGAACGGCGCTGCATAGTACAGAACGACGACGGCTTTATAAGGTAGATGGAGGTTTCGAAAACGATGTGGACCCGCGTCATTGCGTTAGTAAGACCGCGCGGCAAAACGACGAAGCTCAGTCTAAGGTCCTGTCGGCTAATGCTGGCATTTCAAACAAAACAAACACTGATCTTTAGTTGTGGGCTTCGTTTCTAGCTTTGGCCGCGAGCGCGAATCAGGTTTCCGTCTCTCAGAGCGGCGCAGCAGCATAACGGATCGGCCCCGGGTGGAATGTTTGCGTGACTGCCTTCCTGAACCCCTGTAGTGTCCCGTCACGCGGGTAAGAGTTGAAGCACTTAGAGAGACCGTGTGTGTGTGTGCGTGTGCGTAATTGAATTCGTTAGGATTTAGTGAGTGAACAGCGGAGAAATCTGGACCGGGACGCCGTCTAACCAAGCCGTGCCCCAACGAGAGCTTTTCTAATTCCCCTAAAGGAGTACTGGCACTGACCCGGTGGTTCCTAATCCCAGTCTGGCCCGTGTTCCCTGCTCTAACGTAGAGAAGGAGAAGACACTTGGGATCGAGCTTCGAGGTCTACCGGCGCTACACGCCGCTTTCTCCAGGCTCCGGCTTCGAGGCCACGCCCTCTCCTCTCTTGCCGCACCGCTTCTGTAAAGCGCCGCCGAGCGTGGCCCACGGGTAGCCGGTGAAGGTGGGGCTGATGGGCAGGTACTGAAATATGCGGTGCCTGCGCAGGAAGTCCATGCCGAACGGTAAATCGTAGGACCGCATCGCCTTGAGCTCGGAGGCGGAACCGGAGCCGCGCGACAGCTTGCGGATTCCTCTCTCCTCCGTAGTGCCTACACACACACACACACACACACACACACACACACACTCTGAATACACGCTGAACTACAGAGCGGTCCGTCAGCACCATCAGACAGAATGCACTCACCAGGAATAGTGTTGTCCAGAATAAAGGCCACAGAACCCCCCACAAACATGGCTGTGCTCAGCAGAACGTTCAGAACCTGGTCCATCGGCACGATTCCTGCAGAGCAGAGCGAACGAGAGCGACGTTAGCGCTAATTCACCCGCACAGCAGGAGGGTACATTAATTATAATATGTTATTATGTTTATTATAATTAATTATATTAATCAATAATTATTAGAATTCTTATAATTATTTATTATATTAATAATTATTTTTTTTTTAATTGTTTTATTCAGTATTGTGTTCCAACCTAATTAACTTATTTATTCTTTTTAAACCTAATACTAATGTTTTTTCATTTCACTCTTACTCTAGGCTGCCCAAGGAGGCTGGGTCCCCGTTGGAGTACCGGTCCTCCCTGCCTTTCTTCCTCACCACATGTAGGGAGTTTTTCCCTGCCACTGTCACCCTAGCCTTGTTCATCTGGGACTGTGGGCCTAGATACTTGTAGAGCCACTTGGAGACAAAGCTCTAGATGAATGTGTTTGAGCCACTTTTACTCGATCGTAGCCCAAGTGTGAGTGAGTGTGTGTGTGTGTGTGTGTGTGTGTGTGTGTGTGTGCGCCAACCTGTGACGATAGGGTTTCCCTTGAGGTAGCTGGGCAAGACCAGGCCGAAGAACATGGAGAACCCGAGGACGAAGAGGTTGCGTGAGGAGTTGAGGTCGATGAACTGCAGGTTGGATAAGCCCACGGCCGTGATCATGCCGAAGAGCGTGCAGAAGAGAGCGCCCAGCACCGGGTCGGGCAGAGACGCGAACAGAGCACTGAACTTCCCCACAGTGCCCAGCACCAGCATCAGCACCGCCCCGTACTGAATCACCCGCCTACTGGCCACCTGCACCAATCACGGCACAAAACATACAGCAGTCAGACCCGGGATAACCAATCAGAAGCCCTGATCTAACCCTGATTACAGGTGTCTTCACTTCTCCTCTTGTTCTTTGTTATTATCATTTCGAAACCAGTTCTCTACAGTATCCCATTTGCTATAGCGGGGTAGTGACTCAGTGAGTTAGGTTTTCGAATTTCGGATAATGGGAGTTTAGATGGCGGGGTCCTCTAGCCTTTCTTGGGCCAGAAATGCATATTTTGGGTACAAGAGGGAGCAAAACCGCGTATCTGCGGCTAAATTAGAGGGCAACTTATCCAGTGAATTACAGAACAGCTATAATGCGACAATAAAAACATCTATCGATACCTTGGTGATACCCAGCACACCGATGTTCGGGCTGGAAGATGTGGAACCGTTTCCTGTTCCGAACAAACCGTCTAGCACACAGGACAGGCCTTCTATACAGATTCCCCTGAGGAAGAGAGAGACACAGTGAGCGAAGAGAAAACAAATAACATTCTTTAACATTTGCTGATCCAGTGTATAAGGCTCTAAAATCCAGTATTAGATCACGGTATTACTTCAATATCTACTTTTATCTGCATTTAGTTGGTACTGTTTGCAAATACGCACTGTAGAGCCCCCTACTGGTGTATCACGGTCAGACCCTGGCTAATGTGCCATAATGTGCAACATATTTAATTCCCTTTCATTTGAACCAGACAGGGGCACAGAGAGGAAAACGTCAGAACGAGGTAAGAATTTTTCCATAATAGATAATGACAACAGGGCTCCCGTTATCTGAATATCATCTAAAATAACCATTTCCATAAACGAGGTACATTTCGATAACAGGGTTTGACTGTATTTTTGCTAAAACAAATCCCTCCACCTACAATAAGGCTGTATTAGCACATTTTCAATCCTGTTAAATTTAGTTCACTGCCTTGGCAAACAAATATAAGCCAGAGTTACATCTCTATGGAGGAACTGGATCATACTGGAACTCCCCTAAGGCTATAGCTGCTCTAAGCGTCTTCTCTTCACCATTAAGACCTGCATGATTATACAATACCACCATCTTGCTGCTGTACCTGTTAATAGCATGCACAGGCGGAGGCGGGGCACAGGCCAGCCGCGCACAGGCGTAATAATCCCCGATCGACTCGATGATGCTGGCCACCACGGCGCTCATCATCCCGATCACGCCTGCTGCGGTTACAGTCGGCACGCCCCACTGAACTACAACACAAAACCCCTATCCAGGTTAGTCACTTCGTGTTAATTAAGGGAGCGAGGATCTAAAGTAAGAAGTTCAAACAGAGATCATTCAGGTCATGGTGTGGAAAAGCTCCAGCACACTCACAGGGGTAGGGAACTTTAAACCAGGGCGCGGCTGCCAAGATGCCATGCCGAGCGTCCGTCCGGGCGTAGTATCCGTACTTCTCTCTCTGTGGAGGAAACACGTCTGTCATGGTGAAGATGAAACACACGAGCCACGAGACCAGGATCGCCATGATGATCTACAGAGAGGACAGAAGCATCTCAGTGAGAGCAAGAACCTACAAAGTCAGACCCAAATCCCTACATGTACAAGAATCATAATCATAATTACTCTTCTGGTTTAAACTTAGCACCACAAATAGAAACTAATTCATAATTGGCAAGCAACTCAAGCACTGCTCGCACTGCAGATCAAGCACCCAGTGCACTTAATTTACCTGTATTTAAAAGGTGTTTGTGTATTGCTATGCTTAAAAAAAAAACACTCAATACAGCAATATATCACAATATTTATTTCCGTGACGTACCGCACCGATTGGGAGCTCTAAATACATTTTTCATATGGCTGTGTATTACTTTTTAACAGAAAAGCCTTCCTTAGGGTCACATAGGAGTGAACAAAAATGTCATCAACCACTTTAATCCTCGGACAGTCCTGGTTTGTAAATATCCTCACTGCTCAGTCTCAAATTTCCTCTGTCCTCCAGCCAAAGGCAACAGACTGTCTGCTTCCAGCCTGGCAGGACACAATCAGAGGATCCTGGCACAGGTGTGGCCAACTCTAATGCCAGGAGCTCGTCTAGGGCACCACAGTCTGCCATCTGGTGCCACCAGACTGTTAATGCTGACTGTAATCCTCTAATGAGACACGGAAGAAGAGAGCGTGCTCATTCAGGAGGAACTTCAAACAGGAGCTGATGGGTTTAACTTAATCTATGGGATATCCTATGAACTGCGCTGGGTGGGAGATGTGAGCGCATCGCTAATGAGGTCAAACGCAAACGTTAGTCCTGAATGTCTGATCATCTCACTGTTGTTCAGTGCTTGGAGAACATTTCTTCTGCCCAGTCTCCTCTGCTTAAGAGAACTCCTCCCTACCCCTACGTTTTTCACCTTAGGAGCTTTATGAGTAACTTTTATCTTTACTAGGATCTACTCCTAACTTCAAGGGGAATTTTTTTCTAAGAATTTCATCGCAAGGAGCTACTCTTATCCCTAAAGATTTTTACCAATACAGCCCAGCTCATTATCCGGTTCTTAGTTACTAGCGATCCTGTCTCCGTGAGCAGTGAGTGTCCGTGTGTGCGGCAGAAGGACTCACAGGAAACATCTTGAAGAGCTGGAGGCGGTAAGACGTCCAGCCTTTCTTGACTTTATAGATGGGAAATGGCAGCTGTACGTTCCGAGCGTACTGAGAGAACAGCAGCACCAGAAAGATCGTCCTGTACAGATCGAACACAAAGCACATGGACTCTCAGCGACAAGGGACACTCCATCTCCTTTTACTACTTAAACCACTCTGTACTGGGAAAGAGAAGCTGCAAGCCTTAATATCCCTGTTAGTCTGCTAAAATCTGGTTCTGAAACTCACAGCATGGCGATGCCCCAGTGCTTCCCCGCCCTTTCCCCTGCTGTCTGGAATCCAGACAGACCGATGAGGCTCACGGTGGGCGTGATGGTGAGCGGGCCGATGTACTTCAGCAACACACCCGGGAGACCCAGAGCACCTACAAACACCTCTACCATCGAGGAAACTATTATAGCTCCCTGGATCTAGAGAGGGAGAGAGAGACAGAGCGAGAGAGACAGAGAGAGAGAGGGGTGGTTGAGTGTAAGGCTGTCAGTTTGGCTCCAAACTTAAATTTGAATGTTCCACCCACCTTACCTGCTGAAATATGAAAAAAAAATTGCTATTGTAAATACAAGCCGCTACATGACTGCAGTAATCCATTTTTATATTTATTTTATATAATAAATCTACTTAATTTTTTTTAGATTTATAATTTCATATAACATTAATTTTAGTTTTTTAAATTTTTTATTTCTAATGTATTTTTCATGACATTTTAATTTTATTTCCCGCATACACAAGAGGGCGATGCAGCTCTAAAAACGTCAAGCACTCAAACTGCTGCTCTTACATACACTCACCAGCTACTTTATCAGACTCTAATGTTCAAATGCTCATTAAAGCAATTATCTAATCAGCCAATCAAGACCAGCGGCTGAAGGTGATCCGAGTGACTCTGAATGTGGGGTGGCTGTTGGTGCTAGACGGGCTGGTCTGAGTATTTCAGAAACTGCTGATCGCTCTCACCTCTCGTATTCTGGGGTGCCAGATGTGCTCCGTGTTCATGAGCTCAGTGCTGTTCACTAAGGGAAGGTCTGTGAACAAACAGCACACACAAATCAACCACAGAAACACAGGCCTGTGCAAAAGTCTTAGGCCACCATTAGATCTAGAACAAACAACTTTCAGAACATAGTGGCTTCTGCAGTGTGACGTCCTTGAAAAGTAGTTCCTCGTCCGCTACCCTTCCAAAAAGACCATTCCTGACCAAACTCTCAATGCTGCGATTGCTCAGGTGTAAGAGGTGGTGGCACCAAGTACTCACCACTGCAGATTTATCAGCAGTCTTTTAACACTGCATACTAATTTCCAGGTCATATTATTATACAGATATTGAGAAATAATTACATACGGTCATTATACCATTCCTAAAACGATGGAATGTCTAATTAACAGTGGCTCAAGACTTTTGCACAGTACCGCACACACTGAAGAACTGCACCGTGCATGCAGGTGTGTGGGAGGGGGATGGAAAAAAATACATACCTGTTGCATTACACTTCCATTTGTCTAATGACAGGATTGCTCTGGCCGGGGCAAGGAATGCAAAAGCACTGGCCTGGAATAACGGGAGTCTGGAAAGAAAACAGACAAGATTCCAATCGGAGTACGTACAGATGACAGAGCAGTAATTTATGTAGCTGTTTATTGTATTTCTAATCAAGGCTTTATATATTGTTTCCAAAGGAGTTATTGGTCTCGATTGTAAAATTCAAAAACTGGGTTAACTGGGAATCCCTGCACTAGCCTGTTTCACCGCTAGATGTCGCTCCATGCGCTAGAGAAGGACAGCCTGAATGTTTGACTGATAAATGCTTCGCAAGGACATTTATTTCTTATTCTCCAGCATTCATAGCTATAAAACACAGCCTAAACATACAGGATAGTACCTCGGTACCCCATCGTAACAGCTGTCTCATTTTGTACTGCCGCCACTAGGATATTGTTTCTACGCTCATCGTCCATTTTATCAGTTCCTCTTAGCAGCACTTTGTAGTTCTACAATTCCAGACTGTAGTCCATCTGGTTCTCTACATCCTCTGCTCTCTAATGGTCAGGACCCCCACAGGACCAGCCCAGATCAGGACCTATTTGGGAGGTGGATCATTCAGAGCACTGCACTGACATGGTGCTGCTGGAGTTTTTAAACTCAGTGTCATTGCTGGACAGAAAAAAGTCCACCAGTCAAAAATATCCAGCCGCCAGCATCCGGTGCACAGTGATGAAGGATTAGAGGATGACTAACAAACTGCAGCAATAGATGAGCTGCAGTCTGACTTCACATCTACAAAGTGGAGCGATGAGATAGAACACAGAACTCCAGCAGCACTGCCATGTCTGATTCAGTGGCTCCAGAACAACACACATCAGTGTCAGTGCAGTGCTCTGAATGATACACCACCCAAATAGGACCTGATCTGTGCTGGTCCGGTGGGTGTCCTGACCAATAGAGAACAGAGTATGTAGAGAAACAGATGGACTACAGTCTGGAATTGTAGAACTACAAAAGGCGTTCACCACTAAAACGTGCATAAAGAAAAAGTAGAATATAAACGGAAAAATACAGGACGCCTAACACTTTAGCACAGTGCTCCATCTGCCTCTGACTCTCCCCTGAACCTTGGACCACATTGGAACCGGATTAGAAAAAGGCGAGTCGGGCTTTTAAAGATAAAGATGGCACCACTGGTTTTATTTACAGAGCCTTTAATGTGTAATCGTGACATTAGTCCTGCAGATCGATCCTGAGTGAGATCTTTGCTTCTTTCCTTGAAGGGATGCTGAAGTGCTTTTTAGAGAACAGTGCGTCATCAAATCATGACAGCATGACCCCTGATTCCATCAAACTGCTCCAGCACGCTCTCATTTCCTGTTTTCTGTTGCCTTTCTGGACATGGCGAGTGCATCGTGAGACGTCAGTGATACAATTTCGCAAACGGTCTATGAATGAGCACCGGGCTCAAACTGCTGTAAGGCGCACCTCAGAGGCGAGTCACAACAGGTCACATGGTCATTCATAACAAGAGCGTCTACGTAAAAGCTGCAACTGAAAAACAAACCGGTACAAAGCCCGAGAGACAGACTGTAGCCAATAACCGAGTTTACAACACAAAGCAAGCCAGTTAGTTTCAGCCCATCTTGTCTTTCAATCCCCTACGTTGGCATCGCTCCACACCTTTTCTCCTCGGCAAGGTTTTCTCGTGCTGTGTCAACAGCTGAGAAAGACATTTCATATTTAATGTGGGCACAAGCCTTGCAGTGAGCATACAGGCATTGTGTAGAGAAATAATATGCCTAAGCCACCAAAGGAACGCTACAGCCTCTGAGCTACGAATGCCAAAATTACAGCGGTAATACTTTAACACAGATCATTTATTGAACGCCCTTCGTCACGTTTTCGCCACTTCATCATATCAGGCAACCATACTTGTGGGCTAAAAGTACCTAATAAAACGAAGGTTTCACATTAAAAAGGAATTATTCTGCTTATTAATAAATTAATTAATTGTGATTTTAATGTTTTCAACAGGACACCTTGGCAACCCGTCTGCCAAGTCACAATGGACAAGATGTTATCAAATCACTAAAGAGTAATAAATCAATTCTGTTGGAAGCAACGTCCACTCGTACAGCTCTGTATTAGGGTGTATATATATATATATATATATATATATATATATATATATATATATATATATAATATTATAATAATATTATATTATTTTGTGCAGTAGTTTGTTTAAAGGATTCCAAAATAGTTCAGTCTTCAATTTGAAATAACTAAAACAGGCTGGTGAGCAAACATAGTGGTAGCTAGCTGACCCTTTGGCATCATTAGTAAAAGAATGAAAATGGGTTTTAACAAGAAGTGTGTACAGGGGCTGTTATAAAACTATTATGCACAAAATCAGCTAAAACCGTCCCTACTGAAACAGTCACTACTTCAAAACAGTATAAAACCACAATATCAACATTTAATGTCCTTCTACCACATACCGTACGTGAGCCTTAGGAATGAGACAATATGCAGGTAAATACCGACAAAGGTGCTGAGAAAATAGCTCAACAAATTTCAAGGTTTTCACCTCTGACACTGAATCAAGAAAGTTCATGTATTAATGTACTTTTTGTTTTGTTTTTTCACAGGCAAACCTAGTCTTAGATGCAATTGCCACAATAGTCTACTCTCATCATTTCATAGTTACTTATTCTGTGTACTTTGTCCACATATGCATAAGAAAAGCCAGTTCTTTGATAAAGCCTAACAGATCCTTAAATACATTGCTCTGAAGTCTGGACCAATCTAGTGCCCACAACCAACCAATCCCAATCCACGTATAAAACGACTTCTATTGTGTTCTCCCCATTCCTTGAACGTTTCCACCAAAGGCTCTCTGTGACAGGCGGTGCTTAAAACGGACTGAAACATTTTTTCGGAACTTAATCAGAGCCAGTTTCAGCACTCCTGCTTAGCAGATAAGCCTCCCCAAAAAACGGAGTGCAGTGCACACTGCATAGCTTTGTGTTCTTCCACCCTCTGCGGCTTTGTTATGAAATAGTGTTGACCTTGTTCTGGCATGCATGTATGATCTGGGGACGGATGGGTGGTGGGTCAGTGCAGGGCTGTACAAACAGGGCACGGAAGAAAGGGCGAGCAGACGGCCTTCAAATTAGTGTCATGGAAAAAGAGGTGGCAGGCAAAAATCAACTGATTTATTATCACAGAGATGACGAGAAAGTTAAGAGTCAGGAAAAAACGTATCACATGAATCAACCACTTTGGTCTATTTATGTGACTTCTAACCAGAGTAAACCATGTGACTGAAAGTACAGCTGCGACGGGACCAGGACTTCATGCTCTGTGCTTTACTGATCTACACCTGTGGATCATCCAAGTATGAGAAAGATTAAAGTAATACTGCTGTTATTCAGACAGGAAATAGAACAAGGAAATAGAATAATTGAGATTAGTGTGAAACAAGTAAGACAATGTGTGTGTAAGAGTGAGAGAAAACAGGATGACAGGACAGAACGAGACCTGATAGTCAAAAAAGAGGAAGAGAAAAATGAGAACAAAGATTAAAAAGAAAGAAAACTGAAAAAGGTGTGTGTGTGTGTGAAGCAGGGGTAAAAAGCTGGGCTTTCCCTGACATACTCATAAGTGACATCTATAACAGGTTCTCAGGAAAAAACCTGCATTTTAATTTCCAACCTTTTGAACGTAATGTCCAATAACAGGACTCGTCGCTCTATAATCCTCGTTTCCACCAATCCTCACTCCAATCTTTGTGAGCTTTAGCAGATCTTCGCCTTTCCACCCTGTTCCGTTTTCGAAAAAGTGGTTTCTTGGCTGCTACCCTTCCAAAAGTACCATTCCTGATCAAGCTACTTCAGACTAGAAGGGTAAACTTGGCATCCCGATGAAGCTCCCAGACGCTGCTGTCGCCAAAGTGTAAGAGGAGGTCACTAAATACTTCCCATTCTGGACTTCAGAAGCTGTTTTTCCTATTTTTTTTCCTCATTATTTAATACTGCATACAAACTTCCTGTATTTTCTGGTTATTTTCCAATACAGAGACCGTTTCTCAATACCACGTACGCGAAGTTCGGACTTGCGTACTTCCTAGTCTGGAATAGGAAGTTGGACTTGCGAGTACATTCTCCCGATGATGGGAGGACACAGTTCGGTTATTCTACAATTGGAACAGAAGTGTACTCGGCTATGGAGACGAGACAGTTTACTTTTTACACCTAGATAAATCCTAAAAAATATTACATAAAGCCTGTCAGTGGAGGAAGAAGAGCTCAGATCTTTTACTTTCCATTGAATAGTTTAATCTACGTCTAAAAACAGACCGATCGCATTTAAGCTTAAATAAAAAAATAAACATTTTAGGAGGGAATTTAATTCTGAATGTCAATTTATTTCAGACAGCTCATATTTAGAATACAGGCTGAATAAATAATACATATAACCCAAAATAAATAAGGTAATAACTTTATGTCACCTCTCCGAAATTGTCAGAGCATTTTTTTTTTATGTAATCTTGATAAACTGACATAGTTGAATTTTACTGCATTCTCGCCTAAAAAACCTTATAACTTCATTCGGTGACACAATAACAGTATTACTGAAAATTATACATCCAGTTGGCAGTCCTCTCATCCGCCATTACTGAGCTGACAATGCATTGTGGGATATTTCGCTGTCCAAGCACAGACAAGTCTGCTCCGATGCGTCCTCGATAATATGGACGGAGCAAGAACACATCCAGGGATTTGGAGCGTACTTGGTTAGATGCGAATGTAGAAATGGAACAGTGCTTGGGCTGCGACTGATGACGTTTCACAAGTACAGAAAAGTACGCATATAGAGACTGAGAAACAATTCTATATGGTCATTATACTGTTGTAAACCATGGTAAATCTAATCTAAGGGTGGCCTAAGACTTTTGCAGTACAGTATTTATACAGTTATGCTAGTGATCTTGACAGCCTAACTTTTGTAGATAAATAGATAAACATAAATAATTAAACTATTTGACCACACACACTCCACAGCCAGGTATCTGGGTCGGTTGTGCCCTGATTTGAGGCCAATCCAGGTCACATCCTTTATGCCGTTACGCTGCTTATTTATTTTTTTAAACTTCAGTGACTTCTGCGTCAATGACCCAAGCCCAGCACCGCTCTGACCCGGACTCGAGTCCCTGCAGTGCCATGTCTAATGGACTGGTCCCAGGTAACGACTGCGCCCTGGATTTCCCATTCACATAAAAACCAATCTGTTTTATTAAACAGTTAATGCTGACCTATTCAAACAGATAGCAGTAATCAGATAACACCCAGTCAGCATCTCACTCAGACACACGTCAGCTTATACGGAACGGGATCGGTCACTTTCTGGTTAGATTAAACAGCAGCGCTCGTGGTTGATGAGCTCAGCATGAAAACAAGCTGAAATGAGAACTTGCTCTACAACATGTGACGAGATTTCAGTCACAACAGCAACAAGCCAGGAGCCGTTCGATTTTCTACACGGCAAGAAGGTAAGCATCACGGCAAAGAACACATCTTACAGTTCCGCCCTTATTAGGGTTTGAACTGCAGCATATTTTGAATAATACAAATCACTTCAAGTATGGGGAAATATCTGAATAGCACTTTAAGAATCTGACACTACGGAGCCATTTTGTCTGCGATCATGTATTGGGAAAATGTCTTCAAATATTGCGATATAACACTCTGACCCTATCGCCCGTCCTTCTTGCTCCTATTCGACACTAAAATAGTTTTTTAAAAACAGCACTATGACCAGACAAGATGAAGCTGAACAGAAGGCATTATCACACTACCTGCACAAGATCACGCAGCGGAAATAAGACGTTCAACAGTTTGATCGGACGTCCGAAGCTTACCGGCAGCCGATGGTGGTCTGTAGTAGCGTGGTGATGCCGACGCAGAAAAAGATGGTGCCGATGAGCTGGCTCGTGGCCCACTGGTCGAACCCCACACACATCGCCTCGACAAGCAGGAAGGGCACAGCGATGGTGCCACTGAAGCAGGTGAGATAGTGCTGAGGAGACGAATAAAAAGACTTCTAAACAATGACATAGGCACAGGGTATCATCTGTATTTCATCGATTCTGATTAAGGTTTCATTCTAAAGCGGTGATAAAAATGTGCTAAATGTTTAGGTATAAAGGATATCTTTGTTTTTTTGTAGTACAACTGTCTTGAATGAATCCGTGTTGAATTAAATCAAATAAATGGCTAGAGAGAAAGGGGTGTGGCCGGCCTAAAGGGGGAGAGCCTACAGTCATTAATGTGAACGAGGCTTACTGTACTAAAACAATGACTTCTATAGCAACTACTACTGGAGATAAATCATCTCTCCTGCTAATGAGTCATTACTCATTGTATCCGGTCCAGAAATCCAATATCGGTGCATCCCTAGTTTTTGGTAACTATTTTTCTTAAAGTTTTCTGTCCACTGTATCATGTCAGGGTTCACTGAAGTCCTTCAAAGCCCTTAAAAGTTTTGACCAGTGTCCCAAAATAAGACGACGCACTTTAATGGCCTTCGTTTATTTATTACGAAAACAAGCCCATGACTTTTCCAAAAGTTCAAATCAACCTCCCTATGGACACCGGTGCATCACATTAGCCTTCGCTTTTCACTGTGACGCCAGACATCGTGACAAAGCACGGCCGCACCCAGGACCTTGGACAGCTCCGGTTGTGGCTGTTTCCGTGACTGCAAGCTGATTAATTATGCAAAAGAGCCACAAGCAGCAGCTCAGTCATTATCAAACAAAAGAGCTGCAGGCGGGTGCTTAATGAGGATGTTACACAGGTGTCTGAATGAGCCATACTCATGCCTGCATCATGGGCTGTGGTGGCACAGGGATTAGGGTCCAGGACAACGGACCACAGGGGCTAGGGTTCAAGTCCAGCATATGAAACCTGTGACTTACTGATGTACTGACACACTGTAACTGTCAGTGTTCAGGGTATTACTACAGTGTCTGAATGCCACTCTTGTCTTACAGTAGCATGCGAGTGTGTTATATAGACGTGTGTGTGTGAATGACACGATTCCTGATTTGATGCCATGAAGCACGTGTGTACCTGTAAACCCAGGAAAAAGCACAGGTACCAGGCCGGAGTGTCTTCTATAGTGTAGATCATGTCCATTCTGCGGGGGTCCGGCCTGTCTGTGCTGTCCACCGTGTCGGACAAGGAAACCTTTCAAGAGTGGATGTAAACACAACGTGGTTACTATGGTGACTGCCTTTTTTTAATACTCCTTTTTTTAATCCATATCCCGAGGAACAGATCAGCACAGGGAGCACACTCCCAGAAGCCCGTTTACCACATGAGATAACATCTTGCGTTTACATGCCCTGAATAACACAATAAATGTAAGAAATCAGATTTTGTCAGCTGGTAACTGTAAACCTCCGGGTCCACATGGCACGGGTAATAATCGGATTTCTACTTGGCAACCAGCCTATCATCTCACAGAAACCTGTGACAAATTTTATAATATTAAACAAAATTAAATAATAAACGCCTTCAATCCATCATATATATATTGCGTTTCAGAGTTTCACCAAGGGCGTTCGGTAACCGTGTCACGGAAGCTGCGTTTAATTCAGGGTTGCCAGGTCCTGCAAAGAAAATTAAGCAACCAGGTCTACGTAAGCAAGCCCACGCAAGAGCCAGCGGTGTCATGTCTGCTTCTTTGTCCAATGCTCGCCACCAATCCACTGCATGCATCAAGCCTGATACAAGTCGAGACTTTTGAGACTTTTATATCAACGAATGTTATTATTGGAAGTGAACAGAACCGACACGGTTGCCAGGTCCCCTTATTCTAAAGACCTGGCTTTATTTTGGCTCTTTTTCCATTGACTTGGGGGTTTGTTTTGTATGTGATCTGGCAACCCAGGAATTAAAGGCGCCACAAAATTAAAGGCAGCAAAACAGCTATGGAACACTTGAGGAGACAAACAGTATATGCATGAGAAAATTAAGAATTTGGTTAATATTAAAGTTTCGCCGCATCCATCTGTGAGATTACTGGCTGGTTGCAAAGCTGCAAATCCAGAGGTTCCCATTATCTGATTACTCAAGTGCACGTAAACGTGCTAATCGGATTACTGACAGAACCTGATCTCCTGCAGTTATCGCGTTATCAATTGTATGTAAACACTCTCACTATGAGAAAACACTATTAAAGGTAATAAACTGCTTTGTCTCATTAAACGGTGAGCAGAGGCACGTACAGTTTGAGCACAATCTCCAGAGACGTTACACAAGCAATCCGCAATCCCTGCTCAAGGTCAGCTATCAATTATACAACTGATATACTCATCTTACAGCCTTATATTTCAGTGCACTACTATAAATACACCTTAGCCTAAACTAAAAATGATTAAGACATCACTTTGTTTCAAGTCACAGCATCTAAGAAGAGAAAAAAAATGATATCCTGATAAACACGGTAAGAACGGCTAAGCCTTGCATCATCCCTGTGTGTTTGTACTGAGCCACGAGTCAACAAGGACAATACAGAAATATCTAGAGGAAGCAGACTAAGTAACAGCATCCAGGTTTAGTCAAACTACTAAGACGACTTTGTTTTGGAACACTACACCACTATCAGTTTATATTTTGGCAATCCACGCCTTCAAGGCCGACCACGCTCAGATAGAACGTCTCTGACCGGGCATTTTATTATACTGCCCGACCAAGAAACCTGGAATTCTGATCGGCTCATGCTGCCAGTCTACACAAGGCACTGGCACCTCCCCAAAATGTGATCTCTAATTGGAAAGTCGGGCTTAGCATACCAAAGTGTGCACTGAGGGCAGCAGTAGGAGCTAAGTGCACAGAAATCAAATGCCAAGTCTTTCAAAGGAACAGAATCTGCTGAGGGGGGTTACAGAGAAAAAACACAATCAGTCAGCCTTGCTCTTTCTCTCCTTTCTTCCCCTCTCACTCACGTGTGAGTAAAAACTGCAGAGTCACAATGACTACAAAGCACAGGAGGGAGGAGGGAGGGGGGGTAAAACGTCACGCGAGAACACTACTGAGTCACGTTTTTATTTAGAGACACGAGAGAGAGGGTATATGAGAGAGAGAGAGAGAGAGAGAGAGAGAGAGAGAGAGAGAGAGAGAGAGAGAGAGAGAGAGAGAGAGAGAGAGAGAGAGAGGAGGAGAGCGAGAGAGAGGAGAGCGAGAGAGAGAGAGAGAGAAGGAGAGAGAGAGAGGAGAGAGAGAGAGAGAGAGAAATTACAATGCTGAGTGAATAAGACAGGCGTGGATGAGACAGGCAGACCCAGACCCAGACCGAGACGCACAGACAGAAAACCAGACAAACAAAAGAGCAACACAGACAGACAGAGACACACAGGCAGACAAATGAAACAGACAGTTAGACACACAGGCAGACCCAGACAGACACAGGGACAGACAGACAGGTGCTCAGGCAGACACACAGACACACATGCATAACCCAAACAGACAAAGACAGACACACACATACACAGACAGACAGACAGATGCACAAGCAGACCCAGACAGACAAACAAGACAGAGAGTTATACACACAGGAAGACTCAGACAGACAGACAGATAGACAGACAAGCACAAAAACTCAGAAAGACAGAGACAAAGATGCACAGGCAGAACTAGACAGACACACAGGGACAGTGCTCAGGCAGACACAGACGGACAGATATAGAGACAGACAGACGCACATGCAAATTCGAACAGACACAGGCAGGCAGACAGTTAGACACACAGGCGACCCAGACAGACACACAGGGACAGACATAGCTGCTCAGGTAGACACACACAGACGCAAATGCAAACTTGAACAGACACAGACAGACAGACAGTTAGACACACAGGCAGACCCAGACAGACACACAGGGACAGAGACAGGTGCTCAATCAGACACACACAGACAGGGAGAGACAGAGAGACAGACCGACAGACACACACACACACACACACACACACACACACACACACACAGCGACACGCATGCAAACCCAAACAGACAGACACACACATACACAGACAGACAGACAGACAGATGCACAGGCAGAACCAGAAAGACACACAGGGACAGCCAGACAGGTGCTCAGGCAGACACAGACATACAGAGACAGACAGACACACGCAGACAGATGCACATGCAAATCCGAACAGACACAGACAGACAGACCCAGAGACAGGTGCTCAATCAGACACACAGACAGAGAGAGACAGACTGACAGACAGACACACACACCCAAACATACACACCCACACAGAGCGACAAACCCAAACAGACAGACACACACATACACAGACAGACAGATGCACAGGCAGAACCAGACAGACACACAGGGACAGCCAGACAGGTGCTCAGGCAGACACAGACATACAGAGACAGACAGACACACACAGACAGATGCACATGCAAATCCGAACAGACACAGGCAGACAGACCCAGACACAAAGATAGACAGAGATGCACAGACAGGACCAGACAGACACTCAAGGACAGACAGAGGCAGACACAGATAGACAGATGGACATACAGACACACACAGACTCACATGCAAACCTGAACAGACACAGACAGAAGTTTTAGGGAGTTTTTCCTTGCCACTGTCGCCCTAGGCTTGCTCAATTTGGGATTGGACGTAGATATTAGGAGACAATCTAACATTGTAAAGTTGCTTTGAGACAATGCTCCATTGTAAAAAGTGCTATAGAAATAAACCTGACATGACAAACACAGGCAGACAAATGAGACAGACAGTTGGACACAGGCAGACAGACAAACAGACCCAGAAAGACATATACAGAGATGCACAAGCACAACCAGACACACAGGGACAGAGAGACAGACAGACAGACAGGTGCTCAGGCAGACACAGACACAGACAGACAGATATACAGATACAGACAGACGCACATGCAAATCCGAACAGACAAAAAAGACAGGCAGGCAGACAGACAACAGTAGTGAGTGAGCTTCTTACTTTATCAGCTGTCTGCTGCTCTTTAGTGTAGATGGCCATGAGCTCTGTATCCTCCATATCCTGATCTCCAGGGGTTGGGGACACTCCGTTAACCACCAGCTGCCACAGACACACACAGACCGACGATTCTGTTCAACTTGCATGCTAATTACTTATATTAAGATATCTGTCATTACTTCAGTCAGCAGTCACTGATCTGATCACCCCTGCTGTTAGAGCTGTGGAACTGCAGGTCCTGCCTGAAGGTTACACTCCATAAATGAATCCTATTTTTCCCTAGAATTAAATCCTTATGTTGTCTGGAAAGACTTGTATGAATGTTGTAAAGTCCATGCTAAAGTCTATCGAGCATTCGTTCATGTTAACGCTCCAGATATTTTCACCCTCTCCTTTTTACCTGTAGTATAATTCATTTGTTTGACATAATCTTAGCAGGTCTGAAAACATTACGGAAATATAAATATTATTATTCCTCTGGCAGCGGCTGTTCTCACTCCCACTGGTTTGAGTATGTAAAAAAGTGCCTTTAAATGGCTTTGGTTTAAAGCAGCCATTTGCATGTCTTATGAAGCCAGGCCTACAACTGTCCACCACACACACACACACACACACACACACTGCAGTGTAATTACAGCAATATGTCATTATGGTTATGTTTGTACTCTAAATAAGACAGACACTGTGTTTACTTGTCGGGTCCCGTGCCGAATCCAACAACATTTTCCTTAAACACTGAGCGAGTGCAGACGCGGTGGAGTGTTTCTATAAAAGCGTGGAAACGTGGGCGGAGCAAAAGGAGATACTCACAGGGATGGGGTAGAAGTTGGCGCTGTGCTTGCTCTCCTCCTCATATTTGCCCGCCTCTGCCGTGGAGTCCATGGATTTGCAGGTGGAGTTCTTCCCCACGCCCATTCCTCCTCCCGCCTCCTCGCTCTGCTCCTCCGCTCCTCTCCTCCGTCGGCTCTCTCGCTCAGACAGGAATTCAGCCGTACCGTCCTCCACACTCACATGGTCCAGCGCTCGGCCGGTCTGCTCATCTGCAACCCCCACCACAAATCAGCGTTAAAAGGTTCTTCCACAAACTTGCGTATTCCTGTCAGATCTACACCCAACTCTAAATACACTATATAACCAAAAGTTTGTGGACACCCAGAAATGACATTGCAGGTAGTAGCGCAGAGTTACACACTTTGCATAAATATACATACATGTGATTGGAGACAAAATGCATCAGTAGCGACAGATTCTTAAAAAGTAATATTCAAATATTATCTATACTAAGTAAAGCATTTTCTTTACACAAAACGGCCTGCACTTCGTCCAGTTAAACAGTGCCAATTACACTCTTTATAATGAAACACGCAGTGCTCTTTATAGACTGACGATATCCTCAATCTGCTCAGAAAGACAATTTATCATCACGATACGATAAAACATCACCATGTTGTAATGGCAATAAGAAGAGACTGCCTTTAGATCACTTGACATGAATAAACACAAACTGAATAGTTCATCAGTTTTAAAAGCCACATCCTAACTGATCAATCTAATAAAACGAGCACCTCAGCCTCTGGAAGAGACGAAAGTAAAAAGTAAAGGGGAAATAAAAGCCTTAAAGGCACGATGGAAATGTGAGAAAGCAGGGGAAAGGCAAAGTGAAAGCTTGTTAAAGTTAACATGATAAGGCCAGAAAGTTTGGTCAGAGAGTCTGTTTTAATTTTCTCAATGCCGTGTCATATCCTGTTTACTTTTCCCATGCACTTTCATAACCTCCTCTTTCGAGTATAAGCAAACCTCCTGCTCGCCAAAAGCACGGCCTTAATCCTCACTTTTCAGCCAGCAGCTCAGAACATTTGCACCGATTATATCATCATATACTGAGTGAGGACGCTGCAGACTCTGAACGAAGTTCACCGTCCTCACAAACGATGAATTGCCCAGCCCTAATTTCAAGTCACTCTGTTAGACTAAGCTAACACAAGCCAGAGATTAAAAACAAGTCCACAGTTTGATGTAAAGATGCTTAAAGATGGACTGTGCCAGCTCAGTGATTAAGATAATGGACTATTGAGCAGAAGGTGCAGGGTTCAAACCCCAACTTGGCAAAGCTTCCACTTACTGGGTCTGATCCTATCAGTTGTACGCCGCTCCGGATAAGAGCATCTACTACATGTAAACATGTCCAAAACTGGATTCTGTGGACATGTAACATTTGGGACTGTGATGGTTCCAAGCAGCCACTGTCGGGTCTTTGAGTAAGACCCTTAACCCACCATTGCTTAGATCGTCAGGCTCTATCAGTAAGTCGATATAATAGAAAGACAACATGGTAAAATACATACAACAAGAGTAGAGGACAGAACAGACATGCATGCTAGGTATAGCAACAGGAGAGCTGTGCCAGGTCTACTATGTGGATGAGATCCACCGTGGTGACTTCTAATGGGAACAGAAGAAGATATCATTATAAAGGGCCTGGAGAATAAAAGCTAAACAGTGTAATGGAAAGCATGGCCTGGTGTGTGTGTGTGTGTGTGTGTGTGTGTGTGTGTAACTCAGTACTCAGAGAGACCCTTACACTGAGATCGTGCTGCGTGTGAATGTTATCTTTTATCTGTTTAAAGACGTACGTGTTTGTGCTCGATTGTAATTTTATCTGCCACCGCTGGGCACAGTATCAGAAATAAAAACAATGGAGACTGTAAACATACCAAGGGGTCTGAGCGAGTTCACACGATCTAAACGAAACCTGTTCAAATCCACAAAACTTGAGGAAAAGCACAGACACGCTGCATAAATATTACTTCTAAAAGCAGAAGCCTCTACTTGACTAAATGACAAAATTACTCTGTACTTAAGCATTACAACTCTGTCATGTAGAATAAAGTTACGTATTTGTTTCAGTATTCCTTCTGAAGTGACAGCAGGCAAACCTTCATTAGGCACACCTGTTCCACTGCTCGTTAAAGCGAATACCTAATCAGCCAATCACATGGCAGCAACTCGATGCACTTAGGCGTGTACACACTCTGCTGCACTGTAGGGGTGGAACGATGCGTCGCGACGTAAAAACATCACGATATGCATCGCAGAGATGCACGATGTCACATGCGTTCTGTTTATTACGCTATCTGATGCAACTGCATGGTTTGAACACCAGAGGGCGCAATCATACCTCATGCTCACACACACATTAAGTGCACATCATTAAGTATGTGTTATTTTGAACTGTCATACTTCAGAAATAAAAGTTTTCACTTGGTTATTAATACACAAAGATACAATTTTAAATCTTTCTCGTCATTTTTTTAATTGCAGGTGCCTAAAAGGATTTTTGGTTTAAAAACTTATTCAAGAAAATGTGCCTTGTTTTGGCACTGTTTACACTTCATAATTAAATAACTCAGTATTGTGCATCTGAACTGTAAGCTTTACACTGGTGTGATTTGCATTAAAAAAGTCTATACAACTTAATTCTACTACTTTTATTCAGCAAACCACATCACCCAGGTGAATCCGGATAAAATAAGAAAATGTGACGTGTGCTGAAAGATGGGCGATATGATGATATTTCACTGTATCGTGATAAATTGTTAAATTGTAAAAATGTTTTTATCGCGATATAATATTTTTACTACATCGCGCCTCTCCCCCCGCCCCCCACTAAGAGAGTTCGTAACACCTGAAAAATGTGTCCTTCACACCCTACGCTGCATTTGGCACAACCAGCCTCGAAGCAATGTTTCCTAGGAAATCTTAAAAGATTCCCTAAATGACCTTTTAACATTTCAGTCCCTGCCTGAAATGAGATCTCACTCGTTGCTGCTGGGGAAGGTCTGGTTAATCCAGGTTAAGTGACAATTCAATTAGGTTTAACTCCAGCCATTTAATGATGTGTTTTGGAGACAGAGATCGGACTGAAAATGAAACCCTGCTTAACAGGGTGTAAATGGAAATCGAGTTGGAGAATCTGATTAACCGTGATGCAGGAGGATGACAGATTAGATCAGAACGACATTCCTGCGACAGGCACTTCAGAACAACAGTCGGTGCAAAGGGTTCAGCACAAGATCGGCTGGTCAGATTCTGTGTGTGTAGGTTTGTTGGTTGTCACCGACTGTCGGAGGTCCTGATCAGAGCCGCATTTCTGCAGTTATCTGACTATTCAAGTGGTGCTGATTTATGGTACTCCCCATTCTACAATGGCCCAACTTAGAAAATTTTGGTTTTATGATGGAAATCCTACACTATGGAGTACAAAAATCTGCAGCACTAGGGAGTGTGTAGCACGTGGGAGTAGTGATGAGTGAGGAAAAGCCGTGGTCGTGTTTAATCGTGTTTAATACACCTTATTCTACAATATAAACACTGTGTTAAACTCCTCGGCTTATGATAAATGCAGCTGTTCTACAGATCAGTGATATTTTGAAATAATCGCCACTGGCCGATATCTGCACTTAAAATCAGCAGAGTAATTTTTTTTCCTGCATAAGAACTTGCAGCTCATAGACTGGAACAACCGAGTGACTGCAAACAAAGAGATGCTGAGATTCAGTGAGAGTGGGGCCATTTGAGGAAATGAAAACTTTGTTTACAGTGTGCTGCGTTTAACAAACTGGGATTAAAAACAAAGATGCTGATAGCATAAGCACTACTCTAACACTGTTTAGTATTTTGCAAGTATTTACACTTTATTTTTTCCCCCCCAGAAAGAAAGCGATACTGTTATCAGGTAATAAATGTATAAAACCTGATAGAGTGCCAACCGAGACAATGCATTTATAGCTTCAATTCAATTAAGTTCAGCAATTTGGTGTCTCGTTTGTTGTTATTAGTTTTAGCAGCTGCAAAAAAAAATATCCGATATGCGATATCGGCATTATATATCGGCCATCGGTCACTAAAAAACAAATATCGGTCGACCACTAATACAGATTACCACCTTTAAAACACCTCCCAGCCACTGCATACAAATATCTCTAACCTTTTAACCTAACATATTAAAACTCAATGGGCTACTTCATAAATAAATGTGTGAAAGGCGGGTGGCCTCTGGCTTCAGCTTTACAGATGTCGAGTCCTAACAGAACCATAAAAGTGGATGATTGATAACGGTCAATAAATGACTTTTATTGCTTCGACTGCCAGCTCTTTGAGCTTTTCTGGGCTCTACAGTACTCAACATTTTGCTCGTGTACGCTTCTTCCTGTTAAAGAACTTTGTTTTAGGAGCACCATCGCGAGAAGAGATTTTCTCCACTGTAGACCACTTTTACTGGGTATTCATCGGGTCTGTCAATTCCTATTGAGGGTTCTTACTGCCTACATCATAGGTACCGGGTTCTGTATGTAAAGACCTTTCTAACCCACATAGAGCCTTCGGACAGGTTAACAAGTCCACAGAGTTATCAACTGCATCACCGAGGGTTCACACCCCGTACGTGTGGCCAGTGTTTACTTCAGCCGTCAGCTGGTTATTTATAGAATGTTTTGATCAATTGAAATCATAGCACACATCACTCGAAATGAAAATGTCTTACGAAAACAAATAATGTAAAAAGAAAGTTCTCAAAGAAGTAACACACTGTCTTACTGTGGGACTGTGGTGGCCTAGTGGTTAAGGTACTGGACTATGGACCAGAAGGTCCAGGGTTCAAATCCCACCTCTGCCAAGCTGCCACTGTTGGGTCCTTGAGCAGGACCCTTAACCCACAATTACTTGGACTGTAAGACTGTACCAATTGTAAGTCGCTCTGGATAAGGGCGTCTGCTAAATGCTGTAAATGTAAATAAAAAACAAACAAACTTGCATTTATTGGAAACAAGACATTTGAAATAATGCCCTGCAAAATTTTAAGGAAGCGTTTAAACCCACTGTAGCTACGCTTTCCATATCCTGCACATTAGAGTCTGTTATTTCTTTCCATCTTCATGAATTGTTTTCATTGTGTAGTGTTTGTAAGACTGGACTGGACTGAAATATGTCCAGTAAGAAAGTTGGATTAAAAAAGGAATGACAAGTAAATGGGAAGGATCATCACCCATATAACTTTTAGAACCGACCATGCTTACCACGATGTGTGTATCACATTAGTAATGTATTACAGATCCACAAGACCAGTTGCAGCATTTGCTATAAAGGACAGGAATCCAATGACGTGAATCACTCAGCATCTCTACATGGAGCAGAGCCATTGGTTTTAGCAAACGGCTTCATATTTAAGCCTAATAATGGCTTTTCAGACGTTCTGGCAGAGCCTAAGGATAATGATACTTTAGGTTGGGCATTTAATGGGTTTTATATTGAATAAAGACATGTTAAACAATCAGTGCAGGAATATCTATCAGTAATAATAATTGACATGCCGAGAAGACGTACGGTCTATTGAGTGAGTCAGATGTATTCATACAGCGCTTCTTACAATGGAGCATTCTCTCAAAGCAACTTTACAATTTTAGATGATCTTCTAACATCTAAGGCCAATCGCAAACCTGGGGCGACAGCGGAAAAGAAAAAAACCCTAAACGTTATGAGGAAGAAACCTTGGGAGGACCGAGACCTAAAACGGGACCTATATAGTTGTAATGCTGGAAAGTGTTCATCCTCTCATAAATTGCTCCTCTCTCACTGAACGCTCTCTGTTTTCAGTCGCTCAGCAGTCCCAGTTCATGCGAGTTTCAATGCAGGAAGCACCTTCTCCATTACTGTTGAATATCGGCCGATGCTGGTTTCAAAATGGCATTAATCGGACGGTCTACCACTATTGGTGACTTGTTTGCGGAGATCTACCCTGGGCAAGAGCCATGTGAGACTGACACATGGTAGAAATACAAATCATGTATCAACTCGACTCAGAACAAAGGACGGGGGCCGAGAATTTTTTTCCTAATGAAATACGAATGGTTGGTTAAGTGAAGATTTTAACGTACTAATATAATAATCTACTCTCGCATAGTTTTTGATTTATTTTTTGTATTTATGATCATCAGAAATTGTAATCCACTGATATTTCTAACCTATTCGTTTTACTCCATACCGCTGTTCTATTCAAAGGATCTTCCACCTTGTACTAGTTACTGCACTAAGGCTCACAGTCATAAAGGAACAGAGTCATAAAAAACGCTTTACTGCTTTTAATAACTTGTTAGATAAGCACGGGGCTGACTGACTCGGCAGATGTGATTTAGTATTGCTCAGCAGAACCACATGCAAGAGAAGGGGAATATAACAAACGATTCCTGAGACACAAATTGCTGATAACTGATTGTTTCAAGGAGAAGTTTAAAACCCACACACTTCAACGAACTCGTAATTGTACAAAGACATCAAGAAACCAGAGAGGCTAAGAGCAGAACGTTTAATACAAGACCCAAAGACAAAATACAGTCAAACCCGGTTACCTCAAAGCACCTCGCTCCGGAAACTGGTTCAGCTGAACGGCACTTTGATTTCTTGCCCCCTTAATGCAAACGCTGATCCCGCTGCTCCTCACCGCCTTCTATATTCCAGTCAGCAGGAGGTTAATGCAATTTCAGCTTCTCCAAGATGCAATCTGAGCAGCTCTGACTTTAAATATGATTCCCAAAAGGTTGCTTACATAATATCAAATGAAAATGGGCAAGCCTGGGAAAACTTGAGAGTCCAGAGTATTAACTGTTTAATAAGTCATTTAAACAGAGTAAAGCTGAGATAAAGCAACCAAAGCCCGGTCAGGAATTTCCTTAAGCTCGAGCAGCACAATGCATCTCACAAAGGCGAAGCTGAATGTAGAACAACAAGAGGGACTTCACATAACCTGGGTACTCTCAGGAACTAGACTTAAGCTTATACTTTTTTTATTAGAATTGTGTTTTCCATAATGCTCTCGATATGAGCTTGCAAAGCAGCGCCAAGCCACAGTACAACCACGGGCAACTCATGCAAATGAACACAAATAAGCATGGGCTTTTAAGCTTGGTGTCTGCAATCAAGCTGCCAGTGCTGAAAGTTGAAAAGTCCGTCAGAGAATCTGACAAAACCCGCAATCTGATTGGTTGAGAGACGTTCTAGGACCACGATAATGGCACACTGACCGAAGCTCTTACAGTAGCCACGTACATACGTGACCCATCAACAACCACAGTCGTAACAATAATATCATAAGGAGCTTAAAGATCTATTACTTTTGAAAACACCTGTTTCGATCTAAATTTGGAAGATGAAGCTGTTCATGACCAGCCTGATCCTTCCAGTGAGCCAAAGGTTTATCAAAGGCAGAGAAATGAAATCAGTACAGCAAATCAAAAGCCCCAGGCTCTAAATGTATTCAGCCAGAAATGTAACACGGGAGTTATACAGCATCAGCAGCTCCGTTGGTCCGATCACGTCCGTTCTTTCTTACTTTCTTCACAACACTCAAAAGATTTGTTGGTGTAAACTCTGAGTCTTTCATAAAACACCGATCCGCGGATGTCTAGCTCTTAACCCAACGACGCTGCTGATGCTCTGTAACTCTACATTTCTGACTGATAAGGTTAACAAATTCTGAATTACTTGTCAAGAAACGGAAATTAACAGCATCCTAGACTTTCATGAACACCGGGATCTCACTCACATTTTTTCTGTGCTGTTTATCTTAAAATCTAACAATACACAGCGATAACTGAACTGTGATATAATGGCAATAACACACTCAAGGTCCGTGCTATAACGTGAGATATTGGCGCTCTCACATCATAGCACTCCCTCTCGTGTATTACTGCTTAATTAATATCTACAATCAGTGTTACTTATTCAAATACACTATATACATACAAAATCACCACACCCCAGTGCACTGGTATTAGCATGGAGTTCCTCTCTCCTCTGCTGCTGCAACAGCCTTCACTCTCCTGAGAAAGTGTTCCAGCAGAATGTGCAACGTCACTTTGAGGTCATGGACTGATGTTGGAAAATAAGCCCTGACTCACAGTTGACGTTCCAATTAATCTCAGTGGTGGCTGATGGAGTTACAGTCAAGGCTCAGTGCAAGTCTGCCAAGTTCTCCATCAAAGTTGGCAAACTGTTAGAACATTATTGACCAGACATGTCAGAGGTCGCAATCTACTAAAATGCCTTATTTAGAGCCACTGAGGTTTTCAGTAGAACCCATTCTGTCTTTCTATGGAGATTCTATGCTGGTATGCTTCATCTTAAGAACCTGTTAGCAGTGAGAGTGGCCGAAATAACACAGAACGCCAATTAGAAGTGGTGTCCACAAACTTTTGGCGATATAATGTATATTATAACTACAGGTAAGCACTGTTTAATGACCATCCAGCCAACGTCTGTTCACGTTAACAAACAAGGTCTTAATCATCATAAATCATAAACAGCCAGCCAATGCTGCGGATTCACAAACAGACGTCCCTCATTCGCATTTTCTTGTTCGTTAGCTCACGTTCTAACTGATGTGTTTAGAGACTTTTTGGTTTTTGTATATATACACACATAGCTTTCCTCTACTCATCTGTTCCTCTACTTCTCTAGTACTCCCTTGTTTGTTTATATGAACTGTGAGTCTTAAAAGTATCAGTCGTTTCAATCACTCATGAATCCCTCATGGTTCCAGCGGTACGTCTGATGCATTTCCGGACGGTTTGCACTCAGACTGCTTGTGAAAATACCCTTTACAATTACATCACAGTACCATAAAAACACTACGCGACTATGGTAATGTCAGGCCAACGTCCATTTCGGTCAGCCACTTGTTTCACAGAATGTAATCTGAATATCTCATATTACATACACCTGTATATCGAGCTACCTGCGTATGTCAATCATCATCAACAACATCAGTCTCACAAAGTTTTGTGAAGTTTGCTTAAATTACATTTCTATTACATTTGAATGTTCGGTCTGTTTTACCAACGAAATACATTACTGTGAGGTAAAAATAAGTGGATATGAGAGCACTGAACAACTAAATCAATGGTATTTTCTGTATCCAGGGCGTTTCAGGGATTCAAATGTAAAGCATTCAAATGAGCAGTGTTTTTACTTTTATATTATTATTGCTATCAGTGGAATGTGGAATTACAAGTTAGTTAGTCAACTCACAGATGTTGATGTTTAACAGCCAATCCAGCCCATTTCCTGCTGAGTGCATGTTTTATCTTTTTATGAATGCACTTTCAGTTTTATTTCCAACAGGTATTTCATTTTTTCGGGTAAATTATTGTCAGATTTCTTTCATGTCCTGTGTAGTGATCATTTCCTCTATTTTGGTACAAGGATATTCCATACGTACATTCTTCACAGTTAATGGCGTCACGTTTGACATTTTGGAGCTTCTTCTGCTTCGATTAGGCATGTACGTAGGTCCAATCCTGTACTTTGTTCCCATCTGTTTTCCTAGTGTTTGGTATTAATGGCTGCTTACAGAATCCTTACTGGTTACCAACAAGGCGGACTAAAGGCTTGTTCAAAGTTCTGAATGTTCTCTCCATCCAATGCTGCTCTTTTATTACAGCTATGTGCCGTTTAACATCAGTATTATGTTCTGTGAGACAGAGTATTTTAGATACTTTGCACACGTTTTATTTTAAAACATAATATGAAAACATTTACCTCAGTACAGTACTGTATAGTACAGAAATTATCTTTGCATCTTTTATAAAACTTGCACGCTTACTGATAACGGAAAGGAATGGAACGTCACCATGCTGTCTGCTTACAAGACTACAATTCTCTTTTCCATCAGCAGGTGTCGCAAGCGTTCGCTGGTCTCTGTTTGCACTTTTTTATAGAAATTTCAAAAAAATAAAAAATCAACTACAGCACTTAACTACAACATTCATTACCAGATAACAGCATCAAACAGGGATGGGCGATATGGTAAAAATATAATATCATGATATTTAAAGACGATACACAATACTGATCACGATACATGTGATCATTAGCACCAGATTCTTAAAAACTACTATATTACTATAAATACTACTATAAAATAAATATTCTCCCGCACTTAGTAAAGTGATTTCTATTCAAAATGAGCTGCACTTCATTCAATTTTTATCCTTTGCTTTATTGCACCCTTATTACTGCACCTTGGAACCACCTCAATAGTTGATTCAGATTAACTCAGATTTATACTGTGAATACTTTAAATACTTCTTTAAATATATTTTTTATTTCTTTAAAAATGGTTATATACATTAACTATGTATAAAAGTTGTTATTGCTATTGTTCTATATCACTGCACATCTGGAGTTAGTGGAAACCAAATTTCGATCATCATTACCTGCACTAATTCCATGGCCTGATTGACAGTAAAGTTCACTTTGACTTTGACTCAATTAAACAGGACTAATTACACTCTTAATTCGTCAGTGTTCTTTAAAACACCGACGATATCCTCGATATGCTCAGAAAAGCAAACTGTCTATCACGATTAATCGACCGACTGACTAACATCTCCATCACTAAGACATATCCAGACATTTCAGTCAGGCTATGACGCTACATCGATTGTGTGGCTAAATGCCTTTCAGCACTAATTCGGAGGACTTTGTGTGATTACTGCTGGTAAACCCAACACAGGAATGGACTACAGCAGCATACCATTACCTATCATTTATACATTCCTCACACTCGGTGTCATAGGTGTGTGAGTACACCAATTATCATTCATTTTCTCTTCACACAGACCAACAGCAACCACACAGAGGTTATTCCGGCCACTGCGGTACATAGTTTGGTTTAAAAGATTTACTAAACAATTAGAAACTTAGCAAGCAAATCTGGCTCGGTTTTTTCCACAGTACAGGATCCTGTAAAGATTTAAAACATGAATCAGTGACTTACGGTGGATCTGGAGCTGCACCATCCTAGGAGCTGAATCACTACTCATCCTCTTCCCGAGTCAGGAACCTCAATAAGAATCACTCTTGTTTGTTTCTGAGATCCAACACAGTGCAGTCCAGCCTTGGGCTTTGTGAGTGAGTCAAAGTCAACAGCAAATCCTGTACATGATGCTCCTGCATCTTTGCATGGCACGGATTTGCATGCCATAGTAGGTAAGGCAATAGTGATTTAACATGGTTTACCACCAGCCCTCACTGAGCACAGAGCTTACATACTCAGAGACAATCCGAGTGGCCTTACGCAACGAAGAATTAAGACTCGGAACGAGGAAGTCTGTCCAAGTAACCGATGTCAACAAACGAGATGACATATCACATATTTCAACACAAATAGCTCACAGACATGCCATTTGTCCTGCAAATGAAGACGTCCTCCTCAAATTTTTGTCCATATGTATGCTGTATCACCATCTAATGTTCACATACTGAAGGTTTGTTCAATTTTGATACTGTATTTTTTTTTTAAGTTCTGACTTGAACATTTCACCAAATGTTTCAGCAGAGACATTTTAACCAATTTGAGCATGACTCCAATAAGCAGCCAGTATGTGGCTATTAAATAAATCTTCAAACAGTACGCATATCAAATCATTTATATATTACAACACAAAAACATTTACTTAACTGCAGAAAATCTGTCTTCGGTAGTGACAATTTCAATTTTACTCACTGTTTCAAAATAATAGGTTTAAGAACTCACCATGTGGCCATGGGGGCCATCTTACATTTTGGACTAAAAAGCTGGTTTGTGGCTACCAGAAAAAAAAAAAATCAGTGTTGAAATTAAAACTGAGTTTGGTAATCATGGTAATTATGGATAGGGTTTGTGACAGCCACTTCCCCCTATAAACTTCGTCTTTACATTATTATATTGAGGCTTATTACCATTTTAATTCATGTCTTGGGCTGAAACAGAGCAAAAAATAATACATATCAATCAATGGTCTGAATATTTAATAGGTTATTTTTTTACTGTGTAACCACAGATTGAGCTAATTCAGTAAAATACAAAAGCAATTGCAAAAATGGCCAAAATAGCCCCGGACCTCCCCCAGATAAGGTTCAAGGAATTTGAATTAAATAAGCATCAAGTACTGGAAAAGTTGAGTAACACAATTGAGTTTAACGGTTTTAATGTTCCCGTCACTATTACAGACATACCTGTCATCTGACTCTGGTGCATCTCTACAGCAATATGTCTTCAGCAAAGCCTTTCAACCTTTCCAACGCAACTTTTGAGCTTACAGTCCCTGTCACAACCGAACAGGAGCTGCCCAGACAAGCAACGATCATTGACGCAAGTGAAAATCGTGCGAGAACTCAATTAATTACTGGGATTAGGCCAAGAACGATAATTGAGAAAGCTGGTACATTAACAAGAAAGACGGGCTGATGTGTTTTTGGCAAAACAGCAACAGAATGAAATCTTTAATTCAATGGCTCCTGCTGGATCTTTTGAAAAGTGGGCAAAATACATTGCGTAATGACCAACACAGCACTCGTTTATTGTATTTATCACTCTCAAAACAAATACTTGGGTCTGCAATTCTGGTCCTGGATTTCTATTTTTACATGGGCTTAATTGGAGGGTTACATAGGTGCACGAATTAAGCTTTCAGTCAGGACAGAGGTGTGGAGTTTGGTTGCTTAAGGGACCACACATTAAAACAGTGTCATTACAAAATGTTCAATGGGTTTGTTCACTCACTATGTGGGTGGAGGTTGTTTACTATAGAAAGTGATGACTACTTAAATTGCTAAACCTCGGGCGTAACGGCATCGCTCAGGATTTGGAAACAGTTGTGTGAAAGTATCTAAGGAAGAGGAAACGAAACCTGTGGGATTTCCATCCCATTTAATAATCATGTAACCACGGACATAACGTCATATAACCAGTTACGCAGCCTCAGGCAAGCCGGAACAAAGTCAAAGGATCATGTTTCACAATACACCTAAACCTTTGGACGGAATTGCCAATATGTATTCCCACTTGTTCTGGTCAGGGGTTGCGGGGGCTGGCGTCTATCCCTGGAGAACGCTGGGCACAGGTGTAAGTGTACCCTGGACGGGATGCCAGAACGTCGCAGGGACGACAAGGGTCACTCCTGCAGTGCCAGGATGGTTTCTGAACGCACCACCAGCACTCGAACCTCGGTCATTGTGGTGGTTGGTTAGAGTGTTAGACCGCTGCACCATCCAAGCACAGGGTTCAAAATGATCAATTTTGGATAGACAGGTCACCCAGCAAGCCAGGCTCTCGTTTTCAAGGGTTGCCAGATAATTATATCTTTCAGCATTTAAGCATGGTTTGTTGACTGTGAGAAAAATTCTGATAAATCCAGGCTTTATGTTTAAAAAAAAAAAAAAATCTAAGGAAGTTATTAAACATCTTGTTATAAGGTAAAGTTATTAAATAATTCAATGAAAGTCAAACAGTGAGCTGGAAAACATGTCACACTGACACCAAACCAGTTTGAAAAATGCCATAAAGAGGGACTTTTGCAAAGATGCCCACTCCTGTAAGTTCTCCATCCAAAATGCATTAGTGACAATGAACCTGACTGTCCAGACTGACAGCTACCTGACACTATCCCCTCCCCAGGAAGAACAACACTGCTCCTGCTCCTGACATTAGACAACAACCCCTGGCTTACTTTTGGCATTCCGGTGCATTTTCAAGGTGTCTGATGGAGTTAAAGTCAAGATTCAGGCAAGTTCTCCGATCTCATTCTCTATCTACTTTGTTTAAGGACAGCAGAGAGTTGATGAACTGACTTATGAACGTATAAACGTGTCATGTCTAGAGTCACTGGGGTATCAGTGCAGCCCATTCTACTGCCACTGTTTGAGTATGAAGAATCCACAAAAGCACGCTTTATAATATGAATGGTTTACAAAAATGTGCTGATGAAATCGCAGAGCTCAAACTATAAGTGGTGGCCACAAACTTTTGGTCATATACTGTACATTCATATAAGGCCTAATTATTTAATCCCTTAATAATGAGGGATGGACCAAACCTATAAAGTCACCTAAAACCTTAGAACAGAAACTGCTGCGAGAAAGTTTTGGATTACAAAAATCAAGGATTAGCGCATTTAGTTTCAAAAGCAGGACGTTTGCCATTAATGCATCAATAGAAACAGCTTTTTGATACTTTCTAATCCATGGCTTTCACTCCAGTGTCCTGAATGTTGGTTTAACTTCAGTGACATGAGTAGCTTTTGTTTGTTTTTGTCTTTGTCAGTGGGAGCGAGCCTGTACGCCCTCACCCTCCTGCTAGCCGTTGTGAGGAAGGCTTGGACACATCACAGAAACGATCCACATCCAAGCCCCGGCTGAAGCTGACATGTTGCAGAAGTATTGGTACCCCTAATCACACCATATCAGATAAAGTCCTGGATCCCCAAGCACACATTAGAAAGAGTACCGGTGCTCTATCCAAGGTGTTCTCCGGGTTACGGTCCAGACCAGCATGCTTTGCTTTGCTTTGGCCTCTAACCACCCATGTCAACCCAACCACAACGTCAATAAAAGCTGTTGGTTGCTATTCTGTTTGCATAGCGTATAATTAAGTGCATTCTCTTCTACTAAACAAAACATTTTGCTTTTTAAACCCAGTTTTTCCTGGTCAGGGTCTCTGCATCCAGGGTCCAGTGCCTATGCCAGAGGACACACGGCACTGAAGTGCAAAACCAAGAGAATGCAAGAACAATAACGAATAATAATCGTTGATTATTTAAACTACCACAACAAGCGGAAGGAAACAGCGTCTAAAACAGCAAGTCTTGTGCTTTTCAAATTTTTACGTGGAGCTGAGTCAAAACAGAAAAAAAGCCTCTTTAGACTGAAGTGGCTAAAGTGACTAAAGCAGACTTAAGGAGCTTTTTAAGAGCCATTGTGTAGCACCTTAAACAGCTGGTCACCTGCTGCCTAATGATCTCAGATCACTAGACGGGGGCAAATATTTACCTGCAAGCTCTTATTTTGAATTTTTCATGGAAAGGCTTAATTTGACCTGCTCAGTTGGACCTGAGGAGCAGGTGTATGTGATACATTGACTACAAGTGTGTAACTCTCCATCCAAGACACTAATCAGCAATGTAATGTAGTAAAGACTAATGAGAGACCAGAAGATTAATCGGGCTGATCAATGCCATTTTGAGATCGACAGATGCGTGCGTTTATGAGGCCGATATTCAAAAGTAGTGGACAATGCAAAGGAACTTGGTTTTCCTGCATTACAACTAGAGATGCACAGATTGCAATTAGTTCAATTTTTGCTTTGTGGCATTGTGGCCGAAATATCAATCACTGCAAACTTGCTCAATTTGGTCTTCATTACAGCCTTGATAAGACCAGTTACTGTAAGGGTACAAGTACAAGCAAAGACGCTACATTGCAACTCACCCCACCGGTAGCAGCTACACCAACCAAGACAGTGAGTCATACATCATTACTGTAAGCCACTGAATGCACTAAAAACACATTTGCTCTAAATCCCAGACACAAATGGTACGACATGACTCAAAACACGCACTGTTAGCTTTGATTAACTAATAAAATGACATGCACACATAAAACAGACCACTGACGCACAAGAACCCAGAAACGCGAGCTGCTGATCTGAATTCTGAAGTAACGCTGGCTGTGTTTATGCCGCTGTCGGCGTCACAAGTGCACGAGTGTAGGCTAAATGTGACCGGCGCAGAATCGGTCATATGAGAGGGTGAAAACCGTCCGATTCCCGGCACTGGCCAAACGATCAGTGCTTCTCTAATTACAACTCGGATCTTATAAACTGGGACTACCGAGTACACTGTATCCCAGTGAACAGTGTCTGCAATCGGCCACTCTTGGGTCATTCTCCGACACTTTAAAATACTTCCACATCAGTGCATCCTTAGATAAAAGCACTTGGCTTTGCATGAGTAATGAAGCTTTATCAGTAATTATACTTCTGACCAGCCACATACAATCTTTGCACGTTACCCTAAAGAATGTTCGTCATAAATTAACAGTAGTTAATGCTGCGTAATAATATTAACATGCAAACAAAAGGGCCTCATGAGACTTTTTCAAAATATGTGATAACAGCATAGCTAGCAGCAAAAGTACAACAGGTACACAGAAGAAAAGGTTCATTTTAAAGCTTTTTATTTCCCTTTTTTCCCCATCCAGGCTCATTTTCTCTTATATTTAGCTAAAAATCAAACATAAGCTTATTAAACACCTTAAGCAATTTTACATGCAGATTGTTTTCCAGTGAGTGTGTTATTTGGATTTTATTTAACATGTGCAAATTGTATCTTGAAAAACTCAGAGCATCTCGGAGCAGACAAAGCCTTGTACACCCGCTGCGATGTTTGGCGCCCCCCTGAGGTGGCTCGGACACCAGGCTGGGAATCACAGCCTTATCAGATAGCCTCACACACCCCCTGTGTTGTTTGGCGCCCCCCTGAGGTGGACCGGACACCAGGCTGGGAATCATAGCCTTATCAGATAGCCGCGCACACCCCCTGTGATGTTTGGCGCCCCCCTGAGGTGGCCCGGACACCAGGCTGGAAATCATAGCCTTATCAGATAGCCTCACACACCCCCTGTGATGTTTGGCGCCCCCCTGAGGTGGCTTGGACCCCAGGCTGGGAATCATAGCCTTATCGATAGCCTCACACACCCCCTGTGATGTTTGGCACCCCCCTGAGGTGAACCGGACCCCAGGCTGGGAATCATAGCCTTATCACATAACCTCGCACACCCCCTGTGATGTTTGGCGCCCCCCTGAGGTGGCCCGGACCCCAGGCTGGGAATCACAGCCTTATCAGATAGCCTCAGACACCCCCTGTGATGTTTGGCGCCCCCCTGAGGTGGCCCGGACACCAGGCTGGGAATGATGGCCTTATCAGATAGCCTCAGACACCCCCTGTGATGTTTGGCGCCCCCCTGAGGTGGCCCGGACACCAGGCTGGGAATGATGGCCTTATCAGATACAGAACTGCTTTTTTTGTTGTTTTTTGTTTTTTCTGCAAAGCAGCACACTGGGTTCTTGTTGTTATTGTAGCTGTTCTCTCAGCTATGCAGAACATGTAGCTATACAGAACCAAGCCTCTAATCATCTAATTCTAACCGTGTAACACGCAGAGTTAAATAATACAGCGATTTACTGAGTCGAGACTAATCGCTGGGTAATTACCGATTAACAAGGAAGCTCACGTGTCAGCGAAGTTGATACGTTACTCGGTAAGAGCGCTGACACCAGCCGATGGGTGATTTAAAACATCAGGATAAAGCTTAAAGGTTAACTCATACGGACATGGACGTGTCGGGTAACGTTACCGGAGGATGCCAAAGCCAAACTGTGACTGATGATAACCCTTTGCTTGTTTTTAAAAACATATTTAAACACTGATCTCCATATGAACCGTACCGAGAGAGGGAGGTAATATCACTAAACATAAAACTGAAAAGTCTCAGTGTCGTTAAACTGAATATCAAACGTCCATATTTTTAAATGTGTTGAAAGGAAATGAATTTCACTGAGTGTACTAATTTTTTAAAAAGTCATCTGACAGTCATCTGTCTCAATTCATGACTCATGAATACCGACTCAAAGTTGAGACTTTTATCAGTGCAAGTCAAGCAAGTTTCAAGTCCTTAAAACTCATGTGACTCAGATCCCCCAACTCTAGTATCTGGTAAGGTAATACACGGGTTAAACAGGTTAATAACCTTAACATCAATGATAATAACCTTATCGAACCACGGACTTTATACCTGTACAGCTGTATTAAATATAGTGTGTGAATACAGGTGATGAGAGAATAACAGGTGTTCACTTAAAACTACAAACATGACAGCATCACCGTGACAAAAGAGCATGTCAGTAAACCTATATATCGCGATATATTCAGGTATCGCAATGTCTCTCATTCGATACACCGTACATCGTTGTAAGGTGACAGCATCTCCATTGATAAAGGAGCTGACCGGCCTCATACCTCCAGGCCTACTGTATCAGAAACGCGTGTATTAGGACAAAACAAGACCGCAGACCCTGTAAACACGATATAAAGATGAAGGACGTGATTAAAACCCGAGCTCGTGACAGTTGGTAAACGGTTAAAATCGGCTCACCTGTCCGAACACGGAGACCGAGCTGAAGTTTTTCTCCTTTGCGTTGATTCTCCTTGCTGTTTCTCCCTAACGTCTCTCGGTCCGCTACGCTCCGGGGTATTTAAACATAAGCTCGGTTACAGAAACACCTTTCTGGCTGACATTAACCGTTCATCCCTGTGATAAAACCGCCTCGCGCTGCCGTTCGCGTGAGAGAGGATTTTGTCACACACACATCAGACTGCCTGAGGACGACGGTTAGCGGAATTTCCGCGCAGGCGCACTCAACCGCGACAGACGTCAGGATTTTACCTCAGAGAGCAACAGCCAATCTAACGGTTCAGAGTGAAAGACGTCAGACATGACGCCAGGCTCTCGAACAAGCTGTGTTCCAAATACTCCTCGTTCCCTACGAGCTACAGAGTGCACTACGTCGTTAAACGATTTGAACGGGACCCTGTCACATAACGTTGTAGTAAAGCGTTAAATAAACGCGCTGGTTCGTACACGTACAAATAATGCGAAGTTAATGTAATTAGAGGTATGGCTGTGTCCGAAATTGCACTCTATACTCACTAATCAATAAAAATAAAAATAAAAATTCTGTAAAAAAATTGCACTGCTTCGTTACATACAGTATATCAAGCAAAACCAGCCTTAATACTGTACAGTGGAGTAAAAATAAACACGCTGTAAACTCAACATTAAGCTTTCTGGTATCTATTCAATTTATAGTATTAATAAATAGTGCACTACGTAGTGAGTAGGACGCTATTGTTTTACTCTTATAAACCTAGACGTACTATACTATTTAATACTAACTAGTTCAGAAGTGTACACGTGGTTTAAGACGCGTACTCACACTAAATTCTACATAAAATATATCTATTAAGTCTCACTTAATAGTGCACTACATAGGGAGCAGAGTGAGTTTTCTCATTATGTCTCGTTTAAGTTTATAGATCTAGTACTACATACTTAGTACAGTTCACATCATGCAGTAGTGGGTAATTTTTAGATAAAAGTATTCATTCAATTTTAAGTACACATAAATAGTGCACTACACAGTGAGTAGAGTGTGATTTCTCAACCTCATAAGCCTTCATCTGCCAAACTAGTTAAATATACTAGTCAGTACAGTAGACACGCAGTTTAGGACACGTCCTCACAGAGTGGTAGGTCAATTTTACATGAAACTTCCTAAATCTAGTTGTTAAACATTAAGACTCACTAAATAGCGCACTACATAGTGAGTAGGCGTGAATATTATCTCAAACGTCCCTCTTAAGCCTAGGTTTGCCATATTAGTTAGACGTATTACAGTAGTATCTGCTTAGGACTAGCTATTTTATACAAACTTTCCAAGATTGATTACTTGATGATCGTCCCTAAATAGTGCACTACATAGTGAGCAGGGTGCAATAAACCTAATCACCTATACTGTTCAATCATAATACCAGAGCAGTGTAGTAGAGCCTTGCATATTGGTAGGGAAATGCTACATTAAGCTTTCTAAATGTAATGATTATATGTTAAGTCTCCCTAAATAGTGCACTACATAGTGAGTATTACCTCAAAAGTCCCGTATTAGCCTATTTGCCATACTAGTTAGATATAGTACATACAGTAGTATCTGTCTACACGTGCTTTCTAACATTTCGTAATTGGTGATCGTCCCTAAATAGTGCACTACATAGTGAGCAGGGTGCGATATCACACCAAGTTCAGCTTCAGTTAAGGTAAATTTGATATATAAGCTTTATAAATCTACGTACTACATAGGAAATTGACCTAAATAGTACATTGCATACACATCTACCATACTAGTTAGTCACACTATCTAATACAGTAGTATTCGAAATGTTCAAACAGTCAAAATATAGGGGCTGTGTCTTAAATGGTAATTCGCCCTATTCCCTACTCAGTACATTTTTGTTACATAGTTTAAACCAACCGAAATTCGTTGTGGTTATTAAATCAGGTCTACACTGCGCTTTCTAAGATGATTCTAGACGATTAGTTTTCCTAAATAACCCTATACACAGTAAGAAGGATGCAGATAACTTAAATGACTACGCTATTGATGCACGCGGATTAGGACACAGCCTCTTTCGACGACAGTTAATGCCTCTGTACTTCACCTAGTGGTCCGTAACCGCAACTGCACAATTATGCAACCGAAACGTTAAGAAACACGCACATGTAACACTTTACACAACGTGAGCACTAACTATTACGTAACGATGTCTGTTACTAAACATGTTATAAAAGAAATACAGGGGCGTCGAAAGCAAGCAAGACCACACAGAATGCTGCTCACTAGGACGTTGTTACAGCGCTCTGGTCTGTAAACACTGAATAAAGATCTCATAAAAGCTGCAACTGGGGGTAGGGTTAACTCAGAGGTAGAAGAAGATGAATAAAAGTAAACAACATTCTCCTCTATGGTAGATACCACATGAGCAGAACCAAATGAGCAGTGGTAAAATGAGTAACTACAAATAAAAAATCAGAAAAAGTTGGGAAGGTATGGAATGGAAAATGCGATTTAGGGCTAGTAATGAGGTAAAAAAAAAAGCTTATAAAGCTTATAAAATCTCTAAAATCTGGTTCTAAAATCTCAGTGTACTTTTCTGCATTAATGCTGCATCACAGAAGTGTAAATGACCTTTACCAAGGGCCCTGACCCGACCCCATACCATGCCAGCGCCTGGTTTTGTTACTGATAACAGTCTGGATGGTCCTTTTTCGGCTTTGGTCCAGAGCACACGGCCTCCATTTTTTCAAATAAGATCTGGATTTCTGATTGGTCTGAGCACAATCCCCGTCTCCACTGTGTGATGGTCCATTCCAGATGCCTCCGAGCCCAGAGAAGTCAACGTCTGTTCTGGACATGGTTAACATAAGGCGTCTTTTTTACACAGTAACGTTTTAAGTGGCATTTGTGAATGTAACTGTATTGTAGAGCTTGATAAAGTTTTGATAAAGCAATCCCTTGCCCATGTGGTTCTATCAGCCATTGATGAATGATGGTTCTTGATGCAGCGCCGTCTGAGGGAGCGGAGATCACCCCTCTTCAGTTTATCTTGCGCCCTCGGCCTTTGTTTTTAAACATGTCAATAATTGTCTCACACATTTGTTGATGAACTGGAGAGCCTCTACTCATCTTTACTCATGGATACTGCTTTTGTACCAAACCATAATTATGATCACCAGTTGACATCACCTGTTTGAAATCACTTTAACTGATCTTTTACAAAAATGGCAGCTTTATTTGAAAAACCCAGAGACCCTAGAGATTTGCGTTAGGTTACTGAGGTTAAGGTTAGGGTCATTTCATTCATAGGGTCAGTTGTCATTCATGTCAATGGTCCTCACAAGGTTAGCAAGCCAAACGTGTGTGTGTGTGTGTGTGTGTGTGGGCGCGGTTACAGAGCCACACCATGATTACAGCCTCTGAGGTAAATAATGATCAGGCTATTATTTTACCTCACTAAAAGCGTTTTATTCTTCCAACGTATTATTATCCAGTATTTACAGAGACTTTCCTAAGACTTTAAAGACCCAAAGCCAGAGCTGGTGTTCAGTCGTTGTGTTGCAAACAAGAGAACATCGTGCATAACAAAGGTTATTAGTGTGTGTGTGTGTGTGTGTGTGTGTGTGAGTAAATACTCGGGGCCTGATGTCAGAAGCCATGACGCAACACCATGACACCGTAAGAGCGGGTTCGTCACTGTGTAATGTGTTTAAGTCGCTGCTCTGGTCCAGATCACGTTCATGCTCAGAGTTTAATCAGATCGCTATCACTGCACAGCGGCGGGTTCAGGATGCAGACGTGGAAGAGCAGACGTGCACAGGAAGTGATGCAAAAGCCACAAATAGCAAATAAATAAACAGTGTGCCTCAATAGCTGCCTGATCTACGTAAGCAGCAGCCCAGAGGCAGCATCCGTCCTTCTTATTCAGCGTCATAAAGCCAAATTGGAATGCACTTAATGAACCATAATGTTGTGTGTAAATAAACTCGGTCAGGGTCGGTGGGGGGTGGGGTGGTTCTGGGGCCTGCCCAGTGATCCACTGGGCCAGGGCAGAGATTCTCCTTGAATGAAACGCCTGTCCTTCACAGGAGTCTCTGCTGCAGTGCCATCCTTTGCCTTAAAGATAGCCAATCATGCCTGTGTGACACCATCAGGACCCGGACCCTGTTCATGGCCTCTACCGATATACCCTGGACGTAGTGCCGGTCCATTGTTTGCCTTTCTGTTCCAACACCAAGGGTGATTCGATCCAAGCATTCAGACATCTTCTCCCTCAGAAACAGCTATTAATGCCTGTGTGGCACCTGACCTGACCTGTGGCACCAGACGGCCGATCCCTTAAACCTCAAGCATGAAAGTTCAAAAAGGCAAGTGGAGCGGAACCTCGGTTCTCTGCGTTAATTCATTCCAGAAGGCTCTTCGAGAACCGAAAATGATGAGTACCGAGCAAATGTTTCCCATAAGGAATAATGTGAATTGAATGAATCCTTTCCAGACCTCCAGAAAATCCACCCTGTATGAGGCATTGTATGCATTAATGGAGCTGTATTGTACAGGAGCTCCCTGATTTATGATGGAGGTATGTTCAACAAATCCATCACAGGTTAAATGTGTCATGAACTGAAGAGTTTCACGAGTGCTTGGTAGAGGGAAACAGTGGCGCTGGTGCAAAGAACAAACTGCTACTTTAGTGGCCTTTAAGTCTGCCATACTGTGTGCCCTTTTGTTTAGACACCAGTAAGTAGATGTGGATTACAGACCAGCCAGTAGATGAACAAAGCCCGTAAACAGACAGACAGGATAAGAGCTAGACGAGAGGAGTGCTGAGTAAAAGATGTACTGGATATAAATGGCTTGTAAAACAGCTCCAGTAAACAGGATCAGCAAATCTGAACTAAATGAATCACATCAGCAGTTCTGTGCTCATCGATACGAGGCATCAATACAAACACTCCAACACGGCCACCTTAGAATTATAAATTCAATCAGACTTGGCTACTCTTGCTCCTGGTCTGAAGTCAAACTCACATACCGCTCGTCTAGGCCTTGACTTGGACTCAATTACACCTTCATCTGCCTTAAAACCATCTTGGTGACTCTCTGTATCAACTCTGACTCAGTTGCTCCTGGTCTCAGGCTCTGCTCGGACTCGGACTTGTCTCTGCTATACTTGCCCCTCCACTTTTCTTGCTATTAACCTGGATTTTACTAGATCTTCACTAGAGCCTGACTAATCTTGGTTTGCTCGTTGACATGGATTTAGCCACTCCTGGTCTTGGGCTTGTCTTGGACGTGGTTGATTCTGGTCTCAGTCCTAACATTGGCTCTGCTACTTTTGGTCTTAATTCAACCCTGGTCACTTATCTCCAACCTTACTTGGTAATGGCCAGACACGCTGAGAGTCTTGGATTGAACTCGCTTATTATTGGTCTTGGCTTTGACTCGAACACTCCAGGTCTCAATTTTGAATCATACTCAGATATTCCTTGATTCAGTATCGACTCTGACTCTCCTGGTTTCAGTTTTGACTCAGGCTCAGACAATCTTGGTCTCAGTTTTGAATCAGACTCACACATTTCATATTTCAGGCTTGATTCAGGCTCAGACACTCCTAAAATTGATCTTCACTCAGACATAATTGGTCTTGGTCTTAGCTTAGACACTCCTGGATTTGGCCTTGACTAAGACTTAGACACTAATGGTATTGATCTTGAGTCAGACACTCCTGGACTTAGCCATGACTCTGACTTAGACACTCCTGGTCTCAAATTTGAATCAGACTCAGATATTCTTGGATTCAGGCTTGACTCAGACACTCCTGATATTGAGCTTTCCTCAGACACCATTGATCTTGGTCCTAGCTCAGACACTCCTGGACTTGGCCTTAAGTCAGACTCAGACACTCTTCACTTAGATACTCCTGCTCTTGGATCTTCACTCAAACTCCATTGGTCTTGGTCTTGACTCAGACACTCCGAGTCTCGATCTTGACTAAGACTCAGACTCTAATGGTATTGATCTTGGCTCAGACACCATTGGTCTTAATCTTGGCTCAGACACTCCTAGACTTGCCCTTGACTAAGACTCAGACACTAATGGTCTCAACCTTAACTCAGGCTCAGATGTTCCTGGTATTGATAGACTTATATGCTTGAATTAAATTGCAATTGGATGACTTCTTGGCTCTTTCTTTCAGACTCCAAAGTCTGCCGTGATGACTGATAACCTACACAGGCACCCTGGTATCGATCTTGACTCAGACACCATTGGTCTTGGCCTAAGACTCAGAGGCCCTTGGGCTCAGCTTTGACTCGGGCTCAGGCAGCCTTGGTTCCATTTCGTGTTTCAGGCTTGACTGCGATTGGGCTAGAAATGAATGAAGGTGATTCGTTAGGGAATACGACACAATCTTCAGTAACAAGATCCACACTTAGCATTGGGTCAGCTGAAGAGAAGTGCATTGTTTATTCATCATACCAACATAAGGTACTAATCCTTATCAAATAAACACAATAAATAATATTTACATTGTATACCATGGGTCGTGTGTGCTGAGAAGTTCAATCCAATACAGAGTTTGCTACAGTTGAAAGGATACAGGTAGATCTGATATTGATTACTCGGCGCGTTTATGCTCAGTTTCACTTTTTAAGATAAATATACACCTTTGTTTCAACGCAGACAGCCTGTTTACAATCCGAATATGACTCGACAAAAATCTTCCGAAAAGCAAATCGACCAATTCAATACCAAGACGCTTATACTTCCTTAAAAGTGCTTGTTAATTCAGAACGCTCATGATGTCTTCATTCTCAGCAGCAGAACTCATTAGTCTTACTTTCATCAGGGGTCATCGTTGCAGCTCGGGTGATGATCCCAGACCTGGTCAGAACTTTAAACCAGGTCCCTGCAGTGGTGAGCGATCGTGTCAGAGCGTTATATCACCCGGGCGTCTCATTAATAATGCCTAATGCTACATGTACGTGTCCTGTAGTGTCGTGTAGTCCAATCTACTGGCCCACGATAAAAGGAAATGAAGAAAATGCACGACGTTTGTCATTCTCAGTGCAGGCAAACCACAAAATTCACACGTCGTTTTGGATGAGCATGCTTAAGTTCGATTTTTGGTGAATACTAGTGCTAGTTCTTTTTCCCCCTGTGCTTCTGAAGTCTTTAGCTCCCCTGAACGTTCCTCATGGATCCATGGGTGTGCGGAAAGGCTGAAGATGAAAATGTGGTGACGTTTCGTTTCCGTCGCTGATCAGATCGACTTGTCAGATTAAGGATGATGGAGCTGCAGAAAACCTTACAGCCAAACGTCCGTCATAAATTCACGCCGCGTTCATCTCCCATTGCTTTGAATCGTATTGTCTGTGCTGTGCAGTTGGAAGAGTCCCGCATTAAACCCCGCGTGTTGCTGTACATATCTCGATCAGGCTGGAGGTCGATGTGCTGAGTGCTGGATGCTGGATGCTCGTGGACAGAAGCGGATATGGAGAGTTTGTTTAAGGGAACCCTGGTCGTGGTCGTTCTAGATCACGTTCTCGAACAGCTGCATGGAGCTCATGATGTTTTCATCCTGCAACCCACACAATTTCAGGGTTAAAAGCCATAGTTTGGCTAACGATGAGTTTCAAGGCATTGTACTGACTGCAATCGGCCCAGGTACCTTCTGACACGTCTCGATGAATTCCTCAATCGTCACCACACCATCCTGATTTCTGTCCATTTTCTACAGGAACCAGAACCGGAATGAGACGAGCTCTCAGTGCTTCAGTCTAAATCCACTTTGTCTGTTATAATTACCTGGAAAAACTTTTCCACGTGCTCAGATGGTGCTTCATCTCGTACGCTGGGGTAAGTGTACCGCCCCATCATGTCATAGATGGATTTCATGATCAGCAGCATCTCCTGCACACACACACACACACACACCACATAGTGGATATAAATGCAGCTAAATCACATTACAATCACAACGTGTTAACAGGACAATCTCTTAATGCCGAAAATCTTTTAACGCTGTTTACACAACAGAGACTTCCGACCTTATAATCTGATTGGTTGACAAGCGTTCTCACACAAAAAGCACAACTTTGTCACACCACAACAGGGTCACCCCACTGACGCGTCGCCAAGTAACGCAAGCTTTATGCACCCAAACAGATAACATAAGCAAAGGTGGACGAGGTACACAGCTTCATTACTTAAGTCAAAGTACAGATACTATTGGCCAAATGTCACTTCGATACAAGTGAAAGTTCTACCATCGGATACGGTACCTGCTTTTAATAATACTCAAGTATTACACCTAAAGTCTTAGGCCACTGCATTTTTGTAAAATTGCCACACCATTTACAGTACTTCATACCCCTAATAATAAAGGACTTGCAGATTTTACAAAATGAAGTCACAAAAGTCAGGGATTTTATTTATTTATTTCATTCCTGCATCAACTGAACTGAGGTTCTAGATAAAGTTGCTTGCTGAGGAATCATGACCCTGATGTGACCCTCTTACACTGATTCTTAATAGGCTGCCTAATGTTATTTCTGATAGTAACTTATTGTATAAAAGGATACATAAGAAGAAATTGTGATGTGTTCTGTTGCTTAACAATCACATATTTGCCGTTTGAACCTCTGAAGGACCTGCAGCTATGGTCCGTGTCCAAAATAGTAAGAAAGGTAAGATGTATCTTAAATAAAATGATGGAAAATAAGCTGTGCAACTGTGAAATACCTCTTTGGTGATGTATCCATCTTTGTTGATATCATACAGGTTGAAGGCCCAGTTCAGTTTTTCGGTGACAGAACCTCTCAGGAGTACAGAAAGACCAATCACAAAGTCCTGCCATGAAATAACATACAGTTACAACATCAGGTATATACACACATATACATGACAATCAAAAACAGTGTCTTACAGTTTAAATGAATTAGTACGTTACACTTACTGATGAATAAAAATGATTTGCGTTACTCATAATAAATAAAAACGATGACCAAAGCATTTACTACAAACCACCTCTAAATCTGCGAAGTGATGGGACAAACGAAGCTTTCTGAATCTTGAATCATATGAATCAACCGATTCAAAAACCGCCCGCCTTAGCGACATCTGCTGGCCAGATTTGTAACACTGCTTCTAAAATAAGGCGTTTAAAGGACTCGGGGCTGTTATCCTCCTACTTTCTAGTTGGTGCTGCTTAAAATGGGTTTTAAATTTCCCTGCATGTAATAAAATGTGTTTAGCATGACGGTTGTTATGATCTCTCTGTTAAGGCAGATCGTGTAGACAGTTTAATCTAAACCGAAAGTGTCCACCCCAGCACGTAAGTCATGCTGTCTGGAAAAAGACAAATGTGTGTCACAAGCAGAGATTCCACTTTCAGCCACGTTTGCCTGTAATATACCATAAGTGTGGAAATCCTGCCATAGATATTCAATGCGAAACTTCTTCTTCTTCTTCTTCTTCTTCGTCTTTCGGTTTCTCCCTTTATCAGGGGGTCACCACAGCAAGTTAAACGTTTCCACCTCACCCTGTCCTCCACGTCCTCTACTCTCACCCCAACTCCCTGCATATCTTCATTTACCACAACCAAATAACTCCTCTTTGGTCTTCCTCTCCGTCTCTTGCCTGGCAGCTCCATCAGACTAATCACCATGTCCTGCCATAACACTTTATCAATCAGAACAGACACCCCATCTAACAGCTCACCTCGAAGCGAATGGAGCCGTTTCTGTCCAGATCAAAGGCATTGAACAGGAAATGGGCGTACGTAGTGGCGTCTGAAAACAGACAGCAAAACAGCAGCAAGATATACTGTTTATATCTTTATAAATATATATACTGATAAACATGTGATATACTGATAAATAGTGACAGACCGATTAGGCAGTCGGTCGATTAATCGAGCCAATTACTGGCATTGTGAAATAATCAGCTATTCAGAAATAGTGAGGAAAATACAAAGAAACTATGAACTTGCAGCCAAAAGCCAAAGTTTATGAACTTGCAGCTCATAAACTGGGACGACTGAGTGACTACAAACAAACAGATGCTGAGATTCAGTGAGGGAGGGGCCATTTATGAGAAGATGATAACTTTGTTTTGCAAGCATTTATACATTTTCATTTTTCCCCAGAAGAATGTGATACTGTTGTCTGGTAATAAATGTTGTAGTTAAGAGCAATACAACTTTAATTTTGTTATTTAAAAAAGAAAAAGAGTGCAAACAGAGACAGTGCATTTACAGCTTAAATATATGTTCACTTAAGTTCAGCAATTTGGGGTCTCATTTATTGTTATTAGTTTTATCATTTGCAAAAAAGAAAACAAATCGAGCTATTAGCATCATATGTGGGCCATCGGTTACCCTGCTCTCTAACTATCAGCATCAGCCATTAAAACACCCACATCAGCCGGCCACCACTGATAAACATCTGATTGTATAAATATGTGAGGCAAATCAGGATTTTTTTTACCTCCTTGTGGAAAAAACTGGGAGTAGATGGTCTTGAACGTCTCCTCATCCACCAGGCCACTCGGGCATTCCTGAAATGGAAAGAAAAAGAGGGACTCATTAAAGGACTAATTAAAGCCACAGCTGCTCTTTCCACTGTCCTACATCTCTGATAAAGCTGAATGGCAGCACTCGTCACCAAACCTGGAGTCAAACCGGTGACTAAACCTCTAATGATGAAGCCCTCCTTAGTCTCCAGGTTCCCATTTGGCCTGAAGAGTAGATTTTAGACTGAAACATTTCCTCGCTGTGTTCATAAACTGTTTAACTCACTATAAAGCTCATCATAACCAGAGTGTAGAAAAAAATCCCATTGTACCCCACTTATTCTGGTCAGGGCTGCAGGGGAGGGAGGGTCTGGAGCCTAACCCTGACCCATAACCCTAACCCTAACTTTTGGTCTAGTGTGTTAATGGAGTAAAAGACTAATTAGATCATATTGGCTAGTGCTTAAACTATATAAGAGACATGGGAGACATTTTAAAGCTTTTACAGTGGGGCTAAAAAGTATTTAGTCAGCCACTGATTGTGCAAGTTCTCCTACTTAGAAAGATGAGAGAGGTCTGTAATTTTCATCATAGCTACACTTCAACTATGAGAGACAAAATGAGGAAACAAAATCCAGGAAATCACATTGTAGGATTTTTAAAGAATTTAATTGTAAATCATGGTGGAAAATAAGTATTTGGTCAATAACAAAAGTTCAACTTAATACTTTGTAACATAGCCTTTGTTGGCAATGGCAGAGGTCAAATGTAAGTCCTGTAAGTCTTCACCAGGTTGGCACACACTGTAGCTGGTATTTTGGCCCATTCCTCCATGCAGATCTCCTCTAGAGCAGTGATGCTTTGGGGCAACATGGGGCATCACAGTGTCCCTTCGACAGCTCTTTGGTCTTGGCAATGGTTGAGTTTGGAGTCTGACTGTTTGAGGCTGTAGACAGGTGTCTTTTATACAGGTAACGAGGTCAGACAGGTGCCATTAATACAGGTAACGAGTGAAGGACAGAAGAGCTTCTTAAAGAAGAAGTTACAGGTCTGTGAGAGCCAGAAATCTTGCTTGTTTGTGGGTGACCAAATACTTATTTTCCACCATGATTTACAACTAAATTCTTAAAAAATCCTACAATGTGATTTCCTGGATTTTTTTTCTCATTTTGTCTCTCACAGTTGAAGTGTACTTATGATGAAAATTACAGACCTCTCTCATCTTTCTAAGTAGGAGAACCTGCACAATCAGTGGCTGACTAAATACTTTTTTGTCCCACTGTATGCCCAGATACTCCCTGTTTTATGATGGGGATACGTTCCAACAAACCCATCGTAAGATAAATATATCGTAAACCGAGGATAGCTACCTTAAACATGCTTAAAAATACTTTATTCAACCTACAGTGGTGCAAAATCATTAACATAAAGTGTAATATAAAATGTAATAATAAAGTATCGAATATCTAACGTACTGTAAGTAATTGAATAATGTATTGAAAGTGAAAAACAGAAACAAAAATGGTTATTGTCACAACCACGGATGTCCCAGCGCTCATCACGCACCCTACGTCACACACTGCCGACTTCTTACTTTAGTACGGGGGAGTGCAGGAGAGTACTGTTTCTACTGAAGGTGTATTTATGTGTGTTATTATGAGCAAAAGCAAAAACAATCTTCTAGAAGCTGAAGGGTAAATCATTAGACTGCATTAGACTGTATTAGGGGAGCGTCTCACATTTTTGAAGCCCCTGTAGAGCGACTGCAGCTCCTTGCGGGTGAACTTGGTCTGAGCCTGCAGCTGCTCGAGGCCCTCCGGCTGGTGCCTGACGGTGGCCAGCTCCAGGTCGCTGTCGCTGCTGTCTAAGGGAGAGAAAGAGCGACGGAAGACAGGAAAAAGGGGGCAGATAGTGAGAGAGGGAGAGAGGGCATGAAGCAGGGTGAGGAGATTGAGGTGAGGAGATGGCAGGTTGAACAGACAGGATGGAGTGAACGCCCGGTGGCAGCGAGGGACGGAGTGGGGGAAGAGTGAGATTGAGAAAGAGTTAGCAAAATAGTGGAAAAAGAGCAATGTAGAGACAGATCCAGAGGAGAGATGGGAATCGAGGAGAAAGGGCAGCACTTTCTTGTTCTGTGTGACTGGCGTACGTGAAAACGAAGAACGGCTTACGCAGATCAGATAAGGACCGAAACACAGGGGTACGTCACTAAACCCCCACGATACGCTCGGTGAAACTGCGAGTTACGCGATCTTAGATGCAAATATCTAATCCGCCAATAGCAATTGAGCAACTCAATACGTTTAGCTGTCTAGACACGACCCAGACGAGCTACTGAAGTTCAAACATCAGCAAGGAGGAGAAAGGTGATTTAAGTGACTTTGAACGTGGCATGGTTGTTGGCGCAGGATGGGCTGGTCTGAGTCTTTCAGAAACTGCTGATCTAATGGGATCGGTGAATCTGTAAATCTCTAGGGTTGGATCCAAAAATTTCAAACTTGGATTCGTCACTCTTTAATCCGATCTTCATTCCAGTGTTTGTGAGCTTTAGCATATCTTAGCCTCTTCACCCTGTTCCCGTTCTGAAAAAGTGGTGTCTTGGCTGCTACCCTTCCAGAAAGCATTCCTGATCAAGCCTCTTCGGACTGGGTCAACTTGGCATCCAGATGAAGATCCAAACAAACACTGCTAAGTGTAAGCTGAGATCACTGTAGCCACTGTAGGCTATTGTTGCCAAAACAATGGTATATCTTATCTAATGGTGGCCTAACACTTGTGCAAATACTGTCTATTACTAAAGCAGGTTTTGGATTGGCGTTAGACAGAGGTAAAGAAGCAGATGTGGGACGCCAAAATTGGCAGATGAGCTACATTTGGAGTAAGAAGCAAAGTGTAAACGGAATTTCTCAGCGACATTTTGCTTAAGTCGTCATGTTGGGACGTGTATCACACAGTAAGGTAGAGAAATAGAGCTCTGAAGTGTGGCGTTGTTCCAAATCTGGAACACAAACTGGACACAACGCGAATGTATTGCAATATTGGTTTAAATACGTTGGCAGAGAGCTGACCTAGAGTGACCAATCACACAGTATCAGAAAGCGCTGAACGTAGAAAAGTGTACAGCAAGAGAAAACACTGGGTTGGTTTTCACCGTGCTTATGCTCACCGTCTTTATAAATACACACATGCACACACAGAAACAAACCAGGAGAGAGGGAAGGATAGTACGTGGATGGGAGAGAAAGGGGAGAGAAGAGAACACAAGTCAAGGCAGGTAACACGTTCACTGAAGAAATGTTAACCAAGGTACATAAGCATGGCTTGTACATCTCTAGTGCTGTCTACAAATATAACGAGGATAAAGCGTATAAAGTGTGTTAGAAGGTCAGTTCTTATTACTAAATCCATGTAGTGATGAGCGCTGCCCGACTAGAAGATCCTATCTCTCTCTCTCAGCCTCTCTCACCTGTCTCTGTGATGTCTATAAGTCCAAGTAAGTGCATAAGTTTGAGGAACATGAAGACCAGGCAGACGATGCCCACAGTCTGCAAGCCCTCCGTCTCCCACCTCACACTCATCCTCAATCCCTTCTTCTAGACACCTTGACACGCCGGTTCTTAAAAACCATTTACATCTTCTCCACACGCTTTCCGATCTTTGAGCGTCCACCAAATGTTTCCCTCAGGCTCCCATCCAAAGTATCCAGGTAGAAGCGGCATGATGCCTCTCATCTCTCCTACTGATCCGATCCTCCTTCTTTTCTGATCTAATTAACCTTTCACGGAGCAATCCCCCCGAGGGACGTCAGGCCTCTCAAAGTACAGTTTTTATAGCAGAAACCCAGGGGACAGGCTCGTCCCATTTAGGCACAAACTCTAACACGGTGAACGTTGCGATACGAGATATGGATCGTGACCCAGAGCTTCAGGTTTCGGTGAGAAATGGTTAGTGTTGTGGTCGACACGAGGCAAAACTGAGACCGGGACACAGAGTCCGGTAGTGGCCGAGACCGAGACAAGACCGAGATCAGATTAAGGTTTTTTCCAACAATAAAAAATTAATTAGTTTGTAATTCAGTTTACATGACATATATTACATTTACAGCATTTAGCAGACGCCCTTACCCAGAGCAACTTACAATGGATACCATCTTACAATCCAAGCAATTGTGGGTTAAGGGTCTTGCTCAAGGACCCAACAGTGGAATGCTTTTGAATGGATTGTTGATATTCAATAACGATGAAAAAAGTTTATAACTAACGTTACCTCAGACAGACACATTGGACAATTTTCGAGTCCACTATATCCCGAGTCCAAATGTGGACGAGACCGCAGCAAGCCTCCCAAACTCATAGCCATGTGCGCCCTCTGGTGGAGCACTTGAGAAACTCCAATTAATACTTGAGATGTTTTACGACCGCTGTTGCTTGTATACTTGTAAATGATCTGTGGACAGTGATATGAACTTCATGATGAAATAAGCTCATCTCTCTCCTCAGGCAGGGACACAGTCCCCGTTCATCTTAGTCTCCTTCAGCTCTGCTCTTTATACTAACACAAACTGTTTAAAGCAGGATACGTGCTGAAGACAGAAACCAGAAGCTGCGTTACAGAAAGTCCTACGTTAGAATCGGATAGGATTGTACACAAATCCCTGATACAGAAGTCAAGATTATAATTCAGGATTACTGCCCATCTTGTATTGTGTCTTTACAGGATTCCCAAATCATTTAATCAAAACCGCAAAAACATGGTAAAAACAAAACCGCACGCACGCAAAGCTTAGGCTATATTTCCTCATCATGGCATACCATACGATAATTATAATATAATCTTAACTTAATGTTAATATAATGTTAAGTGAATGAGCTCCACTGTGTTTTCATTCAAACGCGTATTTCTCTCAGTGGATTAATATCATGTATCTTAATGATATCACTCAACAGTGAAATATAGGCTGTGACCTAAAGTATTAAGACACTCATTCTAAGTAGTGATCTATTATTCCAGCGAGATCCGCCGCTAAAATGACCTGACTCTCCATGTGGAACTGTGGTGGCCTAGTGGTTAAGTTACTGGACTATAGACCAGAAGGCCCAGGGTTCAAATCCCACCTCTGCCAGTGTTGGGTGCCTTTACCCACAATTATATCAGTTGTAAGTTGCTCTGGATAATTCTCCTGGATAACCCATTCTTCTGCAGGAGAATGGGTTTGACTTAACACCCATGGGTTTGGATATATATTTCAGTCGTCCACAAACTTTTGACAACATGATGTATGGACTCAAATAATATTAGTAAAATGTAGAGCTTACAGTTGAGCTGAGCAATTGATGGTTAAAATTTGTGCCCAAGAGTCAAACAATGGCAGCGTGAGAACTCCCAGAATTAGAGCCTTAAGCACTGAGCCACTCAGTCCCTGTTCCTGTCTAACTGCAGATACAATGGTCTAAAATAGGATTCCTAAATTAAATCAGGGCTCCTGTAATACGATTGATCTTAAACTTGCCGGATCTAAACATAGAACTTTCTGTAACATGTAACTTCAACCCCAAGTGAAGGAATAAATCGTTAACGTCTAACGCGGTTACAGTTTGCTTTTACGCAGGCAAAAGTCTAGGCGCCCCCTGTAGTGAACTTAAAAAGACAAGTCTGCCCATTTTAGTCAAGCACTGAGTCAATCACAAATGAGAACGGGGCCATTCATTGATTAAGGCTTTGACCTACTAATCAGAAGATTGTAAGGTCGAATCTCAGCTCTGCCAGGCTGCCGCTGTTGGGCCCTTGAGCAACACTCTTAGCCCTCAACTGCTCAACTCAATTGTAAGTCGCTCTGGATGAGGACATCTGCTAAAGGCTGCTGTAAATGGAGCTAAATCAAACGTTAACTCTATTCTAGGGCAGTGGTGTCTCAGGTTACTGTTAGAAAGAACTCTACATAACTACACCAGACTGTATTCAGGCACAAAGCTGCACATTGTTAGAATCAGCAAAGTAAGCAAGGCAAATCATGGTGTATTTCTATAATCCTAAATCACACTGTATTTCTATAATCCTAAATCACACTGTATTTCTATAATCCCAAATCACTGTATTTCTATAATACTAAATAACACTGGATATCTATAATCTTAAGTCACTGTATTTCTATAATCCTAAATCACACTGTATTTCTATAATCCTAAATCACTTTATGTCTATAATCCTAAATCACACTGTATTTCTATAATCCCAAATCACTGTATTTCTATAATCCTAAATAACACTGGATATCTATAATCCCAAATTGCACTACATTTATATAATCCTAAATAACACTGAATTTCAATAATCCCAAATTGCACTACATTTATATAATCCTAAATAACACTGTATTTCTATAATCCTAAATCACTGTATTTCTATAATCCTAAATAACGCTGTATATTTATAATCCAAAATCACTGTATTTCTATAATCCTAAATAACGCTGTATATTTATAATCCTAAATCACTGTATTTCTATAATCCTAAATAACGCTGTACATTTATAATCCTAAATCAAACTGTATTTCTATAATCCTAAATAACACTGTATTTCTGTAATCCCAAATTGCACTACATTTATATAATCCTAAATAACGCTGTATATTTATAATCCTAAATCACTGTATTTCTATAATCCTAAATAACGCTGTATATTTATAATCCCAAATCACTGTATTTATATAATCCTATATCACACTGTATTTCTATAATCCCAAATCGCACTGTATTTATATAATCCTAAATCAAACTGTAAATCTATAATCCTAAATCAATGTATTTCTATAATTCTAAATCAATGTATTTCTATAATCCTAAATCACGCTGTATTTCTAATCCCAAATTGCACTGTATTTCTATAATCCCAAATCGCACTGCATTTATAGAATCCTAAATCACTATATTTTTATAATCCTAAATAACACTGTATTTCTATAATCCCAAATCGCACTGTATTTCTATAATCCTAAATCACTGTATTTATATAATCCTATATCACTGTATTTCTATAATCCTAAATCACACTGTATTTCAATAATCCCAAATCACTGTATTTATATAATCCTATATCACACTGTATTTCTATAATCCTAAATCACTGTATTTCTATAATCCTAAATCACACTGTATTTCTATAATCCCAAATCGCACTGTATTTATATAATCCTAAATCACACTGTATTTCTATAATCCTAAATCACACTGTATTTCTATAATACTAAATCTCACTTTATTTCTATAATAATAAATCACTGTATTTCTATAATCCAAAACCACACTGCATTTCTATAATCCTAAATCGCTGTATTTATATAATCCTAAATCACACTGTATTTCAATAATCCCAAATCACTATATTCATATATTCCTAAATCACACTGTATATCTACAATCCTAAATCACACTGCATTTCTATACATACATATGAACCTCTATGCAATCAGTTCCTTTAGAGTTTTTAGAACTGTGTCCTATTTGTCGCACCACAGGAATTGGGGACGACTGTAGTTCTTAGAACAGCATGTATAGGAATAGTGATGTAAGACGGTGATGCTCCAGACGTAGTGACACAAGTGTATAGTGACTGGTAAAGACGCAAATGCCTTCCCTACATACCCGTATACTGCCAGTCATATAAACAACAGATCTCCACACTTAAAATGGAAAAAACCCACAAACAAATAGACCGACAGTGAAGCCAGGCGTTACTGAGCCTACAGAACTCCTATGACCTGATTCTGGTATACATTGTTAAATTACAGATGTTCCTGCGATGTGATTTATTTAAACTTTCTGCAGTAAGATTGCAGCAGGAGTGAAATGTGATAACTTGAGCTAAACCATACAGAAGTGAGTGAGAGAGGGAGCGTGAATTGATAGTTTTTATGGTGAGAGAACCACGCTAAAAGGCTGCAGATACCCACTGAAGGGCTGGACTATGGGAAACATGGGACTGTGAAAGATGATGGATGGAATGACGTGTGCCTTGTTGTGAGGGTATTCTGGGGAACGGACAGTGTCCTTCGAGCTCCAGCACTGAAACCCCACAATTAGGTGGCAGTAAAATAAGCCCACTCAATACAGCATGCATAATGGATGAGGAGAAATGCTAGACCTGTCTTTGGTCAAGAGAGAAATCTCAACAACTGAAAGATTTTGGGGATGATGTTCGGAGAGGCTCGAGTGCAGTAGTTCTTTTGTACCATTTCTTCTGCTCTTCAGTGCAGAGAGAAGCTTCGTAAGAGTAAAAAAGCACTGATACCTAACAGAAGCGGGTACAACACAGCCCTGATACTGGCACATCACAGGCCGCAGTACTATGAATAGCACATAGCAATGGCTGAGTGTTTTAAACACCAAAACACCAGAGCTTCCAAACACAGCTCGTGTTTCATCCAGCCAAAGCTTCTGTATTAACACGCTGAAATAAACACAGCGACCAACTGTAGCACCTTAAAACACACACAGGTTCTACAGAATAAGCTTCAACTACTTCAGGGTTGCAAACATTGACTGAAAAGGGAGAATATAACCCAAACAAGTATCCCAGTGCATCATATGTAAAACTCTGGGCATGACCTGTTCAAATTAGAAAGAGGTTCAAAAGAGGTTGTTTGTTTTCTAAAAAAAGTTAACCGTTGCAGACTTTGGAAACTTATCATGCTTTTCTGGAAAAGTGCTGTTGATAATCAAAACATACGTCATGCTCCCATACAAACTTAAAACTCCTTCTCATTTCTTTTAATTGCAGGGGACTAAAAACTTTTTGTTGCATTTTTTATACAATAAAATGTATTCACTATGTTCAATTGCTATTTGTCAGAAATAAAAAAAGGAAAGTTTTCGGCCAGTTATTTAAGATGTAAAATATTATTAAAATGAGCTACTATAGAGCTTTTTGTTTAGAAATGTATTTTAATTGCAAGTGAATTGTTTTATATGTAAAAAATGTTAAAAATCATAAGAAAACTGCATTGGCAACTCAGTGTGGTGAATTGAATCGGATCAAATCGCGAGTGTATCGTTACAGCCCTATTAATCGCTGTGTGTGAATTCAATAAACACAAAAACACAACAGAAATTACTAGGACAATATGATTTTAAAGCTAAATTTAGAATTTATTTAGGTACTTTTATCGAAACAGCAAATTTATATTAAAGAAATCGTCTGCTACCCTCAACAATTCTCAAAATGCTCAAAAGCACTCAAAAAGGTTGTGATTTCTACACTCCTTTCAGCGATGTCTTGTTTTGTTATATAAAATCATTCCCAGTAACTGATTTTAAAATAACATATCAATTCTATAATATATTATTACAGTCATATAATAATAACAATATAAAATAATCACATTTTAAGATTAACTGCATAGTCTTATGCAAGAGTTTTCTTAATGAAACACAAACAGAATGGCAGCTGCGCTACAGGCTATTTATGCGTGAAAATGACTTATCACTGATTATCCATTCCTACCTCAGCCAACCCAAACACACTGAGACTGGTAAGAAAGAAATGTTTCAGTAAAGATTGTGTTTTGTCTAGATGTTGGATGTTGTGGAAACAATACTTGCTCCACACATGATTGCTTCAAGACTACACGGGCCACTTGGCTTCAATTTCAACTTCATTAAAACGTGGTCATGGACTGTTTACAAAGATTATTCACTGATATTCTTAGCAAAAAAACAAATATCACACTGCAGAGCTGTGCAGATTAACGATTTACACAATAGCCTGGTCACCCCTGAACTATTTTTTGTTAAAATCTTGTATTAAAAGCCTTTTGTCAAATCTTTCTTCCTTGCATTTACATTTTGTCATTTAGCAGATGCTCTTTTCCAGAGTGACTTACAACTGGTACAATTTTATAACTCCAAAATTGCAAGTTAAGGACCTTTCTCAAAGATCCAACAGTGGCAGACTGACAGAGGTGGGATTTGAACCCTAGACCTTCTTGTCCAGAGTCCAGAACCTTAACTACTAGACCACCACAGTCCCCCTTCTGGCTTGTGGAAATAAAGTGGAAATTTCCACCAAGATGTAATGATTACTATGGATACTTCGGTACACATTTCATTTGACCTTTTTAATGAAATTGTGGGAGGAGCCAGGCTTCCTGTGTAGTCTTAAAGCAGTCAACTGTGGTCCAATCACATTTCTCTTTAATTTGATAGAGTTAAACTTTCATGCATTGGAATAAAAATCCAAGACAAGCAGAAATGTTACCAAATCTTTAAATGGAAGCTTAAAAGTTACTGCACTATTTACTTGGACTGGATGTTGGAAGGATTTCAGTCTCTTATCACTTGGAGAGCCATGAAATAAATAGAAAACTACAAAAAAAAAGCTGATCACAGGGGAGACCACCTAGATTTAACTAAGCAAATAGTTAAAGAGTTAAAAAAGAGCCTCCCATCGGATAATTCCTGCATTGGTGATGATGTTTCAGCTGGCAACAAGTTCTTTAAGCCTAACTGATGCAGTGAGGAGCTTCTCATTTGTTAAACAACCATGTCGAAAGACATCCTGTGGTCGTGGAAAAGATGTTCATCTGTTTCAGAAGGGTCAGATTGTGAGAGAGTGGTTCAGAGAGCATGAGCCATCATTATCACGCATGGATTGGCCACCACAGAGTCCAGACCTGAACCCCATTGAGAATCTTTGGGATGTGCTGGAGGAGACAAATCTCCCATCATCCATACAAGATCTTGGGGGACAATGAATGCAGCTCTGGATGGAAATAAATGTTGTGACATTGCAGAAGCTTGTGGAAACGATGCCACAGCGAATGAGTGTCATAATCAAAGCTAAAGGCGGGCCAACCAAATATTAGAGTGTGTGACCTTTTTTTGTCCAGGCAGTTCATATACTGGTTCTCCAGAATCACACAAGTATATAATTAGAACTTCCTAGAAATAATGTCCAGTTGTATCAGTCAGTGTGATGAAACCATTGCTTTACCACCAAGGAGACACTGAAACTCAATCACAGATGTTACACCGATAAACTAATTCCATCCGAATAGGGCTCAGATGCCAAGATTGAATAATATAAAATAAACCTATTTTAACGTATTAAGTAATAAATGAATTAGTAAGAAATATTGTCACTTGACAAGAGATGTCGCACCATCACAGTAGCCTGACTCCACCAGAGGTTCACTGTGGTTCAGTTCAGAGGAGCTGTTCTAATATAAACCAGGCCAAACACATTATATCAACATTATACTCAGCTGACATTATAATGGCTGAATGCAGGCTGTATGAAGGGTGGAACATCCACCAATAAGCTTTTCTAAATAAATGAGCAGGTTTGTGTCACTAATGTAGGTGTCATGTAGTTCTGAACATCACCCTTGAGTAAAGTGCTGCCATTTTTATCATCATGACTCAAAGTGTGACTTTGTCACTTCACCACAGAGGTCACTTTTCTCTTTACGACACCGCGCTACCAACGCCAACTCCTTTCAGCGATGTCTTGTTTTGTTATACAAAATCATTCCCAGTAACTGATTTTAAAATAACATATCAATTCTGTACTATATTATTACAGTCATATAATAATAACAATATAAAATAATCACATTTTAAGATTAACTGCATAGTCTTATGCAAGAGTTTTCTTAATGAAACACAAACAGAATGGCAGCTGCGCTACAGGCTATTTATGCGTGAAAATGACTTATCACGGTTTCCTTTGAAGCATAGGCGTGTCTAGCCCCTTTTTAGGGGTGTTCAAGCACCCCTAGGGGAGTCCCAGCACCCTAAAAACAAGAGTAAAAAGTTATTTTTTGTTGCTGTTTTTAAAAAAACAGAGGTTTGTCTCTGACAAGCTGAAGAAAATATAAAAAATAATAGAAAGTATGTGGTTTAAACATAATATGTTAACAATGAACATCTATTTAAAATAAAGAAAAACATGAAAACACAGCACAGATCTCTGAACCTGAATCTCTGTGTACTAAATCTTGAATCTCTAATATTTCTAGTCAAAATTTACATTTACATTTACAGCATTTAGCAGACGCCCTTATCCAGAACGACTTACAATTGATGCAATCCAAGCAATTGTGGGTTAAGGGTCTTGCTCAAGGACCCAACAGTGGCAGCTTGGCAGAGGTGGGATTTGAACCATATTTGGTCCATAGTCCAGTACCTTAAGCACTAGGCTACCACAGTCCAGTACCCAGATATAAATTTTACATTTACATGTTTACATTTACTGCATTTAGCAGACGCCCTTATCCAGAGCGACTTGCACTTGGTACAGTCTTATAATCCCAGCAATTGTAGATTAAGGGTCTTGCTCAAGGACCCAACAGTGGCAACTTGGCAGAGGTGGGATTTGAACAATGGACCTTCTTGTCCAGAGTCCAGTACCTTAACCGCTAGGCTACCACAGTCCCACAAAATGCATCGAGAACTGAATTCTACGAGGTTTGAGGTGGTCGAGAACCGAGGTACCTTAATCATGGGTTGTAATTATGGGTTGTGTCTGAAATGGTTCATAATCACTACTCCATATATAATATACACTAAATTAGTCAATAGGGAACTGAACTGATGCACAGTAAATGACTTCAGACTCTAGCTTATACAGTTTTGCTCATTACTTTGCAACAACATATTCCACCACATGAACCTGTGAAACATCAAGTTTAACTGCAGGGTTTGATAGCATCCCTAACACAGCTTACACACGCTGTTTGTAATAAAAGTCATCCATAAAAAAATGTGTGTTTGGTAAATTATGACAAAGTAATTAATGAATGCTGCTAAATGTTGTATTATTAACATTTTCTGATAAGTTAAACTTTTTTTTTTTAATTAAAAAATGTCTATTAGTGTCAAATACGAGCAGGAAAAAATGCAATTAATCCCGATGAACCCTTTTAAATGGACTAAGGACTTTTACAGTAAGTGTATTAAAGCTAGGTGCACTCAGACGGTTAAGTGGAGTTAAGCCTCGTGGGCAGTGCTAATATAAACGATAAGTACTGTGATACAAACACAATACAGTAAACATTTACAGAACTATCTCGCCTTATTTAAACTGGTTTCTCATTGCGATTGAGTCACGTTGGAGAATCTGAGCTGACCCATTTGCTGGACCAAAATTGCTAAAATATTATATATGGTGTGCAAAACATTTGACCTACATAGTCCAGTGTAATGGTTTGGAAAGCCCTGGTTCAATTCTGTTTTGGAATACCAGATATAACATACAGTACTGTGCGAAAGTCTTAGGCCACCATTAGAGTTGTTCTAATAGAAAAAAAACTTGGATTCATCACTCCATAACCCTCTTTTCCACAGATCTTCATTCCAATCTTTGTAAGCGTTAGCAAATGTAGCCTTTTCACCCTGTTCCCCTTCTGAAAACGTGGTGTCTTGGCTGCTACCCTTCCAAAAAGACCATTCCTCATCAAGCTTCTTCAGCCTATAAAAGGGTCAACTTGATAGAAGGCTCAATGAAGCTGGTGCCATTGCTCCAGTGTAAGGGGAGGACACACTAAATACTTGCCTCTGCTGCCTCTAGGCAGTTTTTTAAAACTGCATACGAATCTCCTGTCTTTTCTGGTTGCATTCTAATGAAGAGACCGAGAAATAACTATACTGTATATGGTTCATTGCTAAAACAACGCCATATTTAATGGAAGGGTGGCCTGAGACTTTTGCACAGTACTGTATAATGGAGTGGAGCAAAAGTTTTTGCACCTTTCCAGACCATTTATTAGAACATCTGTGGTCCATGGTTCCTCAAAGGTCTGTAAAGTTACTCAATATGGTTTTACGTTCTTCTGGCTTCCACCAGATCTACAAAGGGATCCATGACCTTTAAAAACCACTGCAGTAAATGGTGTCAGATCTTAATGGACCTGTTAATGGTGCATTCCACTTTGCAGAAAGGTTACACTTTGATTTGTTACCTGATTAGATTGTGTATTAGTTCATTTAAATCAACAAATGATCTCATTTCATCAGGGAGACCCATACTTTTGGGTACGATGGTGGCTATAGTGCGGTTTTGTAAAAGAAAAACAATCGATCCCATCACTCAAGCGACTGTTGATAGAGCTGCTGTTAAAAAATGCACTGCATTAGTCTGACTGTACAATATGTCAAAGGCAAACTTGGGAACATGATTTCAGACTATAACCAATGAACATTACTCTAGCGGGTTATTAAGAAACGAGACACGGCCAGCCGCAGCCTCGCTATATTTCATTCCTTATTTGCCATCTGAGGCACTACAAATTCCACTGTCACGCCTGCGAAGCATAACGTGAAATGATCCGAGTGCCTGGCCGTCATAAACACCAACGCCAGTGTTTGATGGAGTGAGTGTGTGGTGTTGCGGCTCCGGCTTTCGGCTCCTTACCTTCCAGAGACATGGGCTCCAGGATGCCAAACTGCTTGAGGACGGCCACGAAGAGAATAATGACCACCGCTATGGCAAACAGCTCCATACCCTGAATACCCATGACCGAGAGATTTTTAGGGGTGCGACTGCTCGAGGGCCCTCCCGGGTGAAGGGAAGCGTTCAGGTGGAAGCACGCAGGTTAGCACGTGCCACAGCGGACCATGGTGCTTCGATTTGGTTTCAAAGCAGCGTCATTCGGTCGGAGGTTCCAAAAACGCAGCAAGGTGTTTGTGGCTAAAATGTCAAGAGTAGCGAGGAAACAAACTAGGCCTCATTTATTCGAGCGAAGAGCCGAGAAGTCAGCCTTTCCATGTTAGGTCATTCCTCTCCGTAGCAGGCGTGCATAAATAAAGGCGAGGATTGCTGTGCTCTTACACAGTCCAGACGTGTAAAAGCCATAATGCACCGTGGATGTTATTTGCAAGTGTCAACAGAAGGAGCCTTTAAAACTCGCCCCTGCACAATCACGCTGCACTTAAAGCACGCCGAAGTCCACGACACATACCTTCAGACAAGAACTTTCTCGAGGAGGACACACTGGGAAAGCTTCGATTAAGAGAAGGTCAGCTCTGGATTATCCAGACGAGGTCAGACTCCAAACACCGACGGCGTCTGCATATTCATGACACAGATCTCGAAAAGTTGTCTGTGAAACATGGCATCGTCCGAGAAAACACAAAGCCGAGCTTCACTCCGTCCGACAGAGCAGAATGCGACGCCGGCGTTCCTAACCTTTCCACGGCGATGTAATTAACCTGATGATAACAAACCGAACCATTCCTTCATCTGAGTGCTGCTTGTTTATATTTTCCTGCTATGGCAACCCCGACGCAAAACTTCATATCAATCCTGGACGTCCAAAGTGAAGCCCAAACGTGTGCCCGCGTTTGTAGATCCAAAGCACTTCTGGCTTGCTTCACGAGTGGCGACACTTCCTGGGAGGTCTGCCGCCCAACTTTGGCTCTTGAAAGGAGGGATGGAAGCGCCTCGACTTCTTGACTTCTCCTCCTCCTGTGGGCTCTGCCATCGGCCAGCCTCGCTCTTCTTCTCTCGCCTTTCTACTGTGTCAGCACTTCTTTCTATCTCTCCTTTCTTCCCTTACTGTACTTCCCTCTCTTTCTCCCCCGCCTCCTCGGAAACATTCTTCGACGTCGCTCACTCCACTCGGTCCTGTTGCTGTTTATTTTCACCTCCTGGTCCTCCTCTCTCCGTCTGTCCGTCCCGTCCTCCTCTTCGACTCGTTCTTCGACTGGCTTCTGTCCATTTTTTTCCATTTGAATTGAACCCCCCTCCCAAAGAAACAAGAGCAGGTTGCCAGTAAACAACCTTGCTGAACCCACCTCAACCCCTGTGCCCTTACCTTAACCACACACTCTCTGTTAGGGGACCTGAACAGAAGTCACATTCCCAAATTGAGTGTGAGAGACAGAATTGAGGGGATCAGATTCCAGGGACACCCTGCCCTCCCCTCTGGTTCTCCCCGAGCGTCGAGCATCCATCCATCTACCCACACCTCTCTCTCTATCAGTCACTCTCTCGCCGACTCAAATAACACAGAGCAGAACAGAACGTGGCCTCTATGGGAAAACCTGAGCCTGAGAGTAATCCCATCCAAAGACAGCTGCTGCTCCTGATGCTCGGCTCTGTTGCTGCACAACACAATACGAAACACAACAGGAAAGAGGCTGATTCTGAAAAAATGGGTGTAGGATAGGAATCTGGGATTAGGCTGAAATGGTCCCATGCAATGTTTGTAAGAAATGAACAATGGTGTCATTGGAGGATTTCATTGGATTTCCTATAGAAGAAGTTGTGAGATGAGGTATGACTGGTTAATCTGCATCAAGCTTGTTTGCAATAGACAAAAGGGTATAAGAAAAAAGAACAGTCGGGAAAAGGACCGGAAAAGAAGAGGTTACTGCAGTGGAACCATGGAGTGCCCCAACAAAAATTCAGACCTCGAATATCGGCACTCTAAATTGAACACTAGTGGTGCGATCTTCCAACCAACGGTATTGGTGGCGATAACGCACTAATACAGTATAACAGGATGACAGTGGAGGTTCTAGACCATTTCAAGAAGTTTATGGGCCAGGCTGGGCTCTAGAGGGGCAGATTACTTTCTAGCTAAATGCAGTGGTGGACGAAGTACACAAAGCATGTTCTTGAGTTAAAGCAGAGATACCCAGGGTAAAATATAATTCCAGTAAAAATAACTGTTCTCCCTTCGGACCTCCACTTGAGTAAAAGTACAAAAGTATTTGCCTTCAAATGCACAAAAGTATCGAAATTAAAGGCACCATGATTTATTGTGGCTCTAAAGTCTCATTTTTGTAACAAGACTCTTTCCTTAATCGACTAATTTTAGGTGAAAAACTGTATTGTCCCTCTTGGTACACCAATCTTGCTTGCTTCTCGCTTCATTTGTTTTTATATATTAGGTTATTATGTGCACATAAGCCAAAAGGAACGAGGACGATTTCACATTATGTATGGAGGAAAAAGTATGGTATTTTACTTTGAAGTGTAGTGGAATTAAAGTAAAAAGTCACCCAAAATGGAAATACTTCAGTAAAGTAAAGGTACAAGAGAAAACTACTTAAGTATAGTAATGAATTTTATTTACTTCGTTACTGTCCATCACTGCCTAAATGCGCTTTGCGGGCCTAAAGAGGAAAAAGTCGATTTTTCAATATTATTCAGATATATTTTATTTATGCAGTGTCACCTTGTGTTCTCAAGACTGAGATAACTCACTCCTCAATTGAGGGTGGGGGTTTATTGTCATAGGTCCCCAGAACCACCACTGGACAAGGGATGAAGCAATGGAAATAAGTGGAAAGAAGAAAAAGAATACAAACAAGATACATGTAGAAAAACATGTAGAAACTTATATAGGAAACTAAGAGAGTAGAGGAGGAAAAAATGATGAGAAACAAATGTGGAATCTGAGGATGGACAAGGAAACTACAGCAGAGAAAAGGCAGAGGAGTGAACAGTAAAAAGCAGAGATTTTACCATTTTAGCAATGGTATAACAACCATATATAACATCTTGTCAAACTTGGATTCGTCACTCCATGATCCTCTTTTCTGCTGATCTTCATTCCAATCTTTGTGAGCTTTAGCATACTTAGCCTTTTCACCCTGTTCCCCTTCTGAAAAAGGGCTTCCTTTGCTGCTACCTTTCCAAACAGGCCATGCCTGATCAAGCTTCTTCAGACTGTAATAGTATCAACTTGGCATCCCGATGAAGATGCCAGATTCAGCTTTGATCAAGTGTAAGGGGAGGTCTCACTAAATACTTACCACTGTAGCCAATAGAAGCTGCTTTTTTAATACTTGAATACAAATTTCCTGTATTTTCTGGCTGTACTCTAATAAACTGATGGAGAGATAACTATATATGAGCATTATACCGTTGCTAAAACAATGGTATAGCTAATCTAATGGTGGCCTAAAACTTTTGCATAGTACTGTAAAAGTAAAGAAAAAATGAGAAGTGACAAGAAGTAAAGATGAGGAGAAAATGAACCAGAAGGAAAGTATGAGAAAAGTGAAGAAGAAAGGAGAAGATAAGCAAAAATGAAATAAGAGAATAGGAGAAAAGAGGGAAGGACTGTAAAAATCAAAACTTGACTGAGCATGGAAAAAGTAGACAAGAAATCAGAGAGGAATTTGAGGCCTTCATAGTGAATGCTATAAGAGATCGATGAAATGAAAACAATCAATACACCGGCATAATGGCAGCTTTAAGTGAAACACACGAGGTAAAATCAAAAGTTGTCTCTTTTCCAATCACCCTCCTCCCTGTCTTTCACTCACCGGGCTCCACAAGTCAGGGAGAGCCCTCAGGACGTCCGCCGGTCTCCTCCGATCATTAAAGTGACCCTCGTTAGCGGAAATTGTTTAATGCTAACATTTATGATGGCAGGATCATCGTAATGCACAAGCGGATGATACTTTTATGACCAGTGTCGGCTGAAAGGTTGGCAGGAAGTGGGGCTGAGTGGTGGGAGCTGGTTCCAGTAAGACCATTATGCCATCAGGAGCTCTTAAACACGGCCGTGGAGATGAGCGCCTGCTGACACACCACATTATCCGCGGTGTGCCATGCCCACCACTCTCATAGATCTTCCACTTGTAATTATATCAAAATATGGAGCGAAGGAGCTCTAAAGATATTTTGCGAGAGCACAGCAGGCTAGCAGTTAATCGATAAGCGCTTCAGGAGATAATGCAAAAGTGCAGAAAGTTCAAATAGTGAGAAGTGAAGCTGCAGACCGAGCACAATGCTGTGAAGAAACACCACGTCAGTTCGAGCTCGGGTTGGAGCTGATGTACTGCTTGTCAAGGTGTTTGGCCATACTCTGATCTAGACGTCTGACCAAGAAATCTGATAAAGAGAGATGGATTTGATTTCAGTAACTGGATTTCTCATAGCATGTAACTGATTTCAGTCGGTTTTCTCAGTCTGCGCATGCACGCAAGCTTACGTGTCTGACCTTATTTTGGCTCTTTTTCCATTGACCTGTGGGTTCTTTCTCACGTTATCTGGCAACCCCAAAATTAAACATGCCAAGGAAGTAAAGGTAGTGAAACGGCTTTGTGGAGACTGAATTATACTCGAGAAAATGAAGAATTTGATTGATTAACATTAAAGTCTGAAGTTTACGTCACATCTTTCCGTGAGATTTTTGGCTGGTTGCAAAGCTGGTTGCAAAAGATCCAATTATCGCCTGAGTCATAATCGGGTGTATTTACATTTACGTTTAGGCACCCTTATCCAGAGCGACTTTTTTACAATCCAAGCAATTGTGGGTCTAGTGTCTTGCTCAAGAACCCAACAGCGGAAGCTTGGCAGAGGTGGGATTTGAACCCTGGACCATAGTCCAGTTCCTTAACCGCTAGGTCACCACGTTCGCCTGATGCCTTCAAGTGAAACTGAGGCTTTCCAATGGGACACTGATGCTTTCTGGTGTTTGTTTGTTTGTTTTTTATGTTTATTTAACTTAGCATCAGCATCAATGGCTATTCACAGCAGCAAAAAGGTTACATCGATACTAGTCACACACATTCACACTGGGCCAATTTAGAACAACCCGTTAACCTAACACATGTCTTTGGAATGTGGGAGGAAACCCGATGTACTCGGAATAAACCCATATGGACACGGAGAGGACATGCAAACTTCACACAGGCAAATTCTGAGGACGGGATCGACCTGGGGATCTCCGCTTTCCAATGAAACACTGCGACACTTTCCAGTGAAACAGAGTGGTGTTTTCCAGTGGGACACTGGCGCCTTCCAATGGCACAAAGCAGTGCTTTTGTGAAAAACTTGGCCTGATCTCAGAGCCGGAAACCCACCACTACTTCTACTCTGGAAACTCTGGAGGATGTGCTGAGTCAGTCGATCTGAGATCATCTCTCTCACTAATGTCCATTTCTAATGAGGGAGTCAGTCTGTCTGCACAAAATGCAGGACACCAACAAGAAACAACCAAGCGAAACATACAGGGGAGTCTGAGAAGGATTTACCCTTAGTCTGACAATTGGTAGGCTGACTGTAACTTCAATGGGGTATGCTGTTTGCTTTTTCATCCTGATCTGCTGTGGTGCTTCCATCATACACAGACTTACTTAAACCAAAGGGCAATTTAAAGCAGCAAATACCCCTGAGGGAATCAACATGGGCAACACACAGTCAGAAACACAACGCAAGGATCGATCCCATATCCCTGGAGCTATGATGCACCGACCCTGCTGCACCGCCGTGCCACTGCTGGAGAGTCAAAATACATTATATGGACAAAAGTATTGGGACACGCAGGTTAATCACTGAATTCAGGTGTTTTGTTTTCATTTTTTTCACAACCTAACCAATTTGTGTTTGTAATTATTCACTTAGACGCACCTTATCAACACTATGGCCCGAAAAAACACAGTAAATATGATGTTTGTCTTTACTCAAGACAACAAAGACACAAAACAAAGCGTTTTGATGGCTTAAGAAGTATTACACTTACAGTCAAACCCTGATATCTGATTTCCCACAGTAACTCATGAGGTATTTTAAGCTTCCACCCCTCTAACCAAACCTACCACTAACCTGCTATAACGAATGATAAACCCCAAAATGAAAAACTTCACTGCATAAATTTTCACGTACTAAAGTTTTGGCACCTTTCCTAAAGACTAGAATTGTCTATTCAGTCTTCATAAATGTGTTAAAGGTTAACTAAACTAAACTTTTGCGTAAGACCGTGTTATCTGTGTTACCTGAGCGCTGGTAGCGTGCCATGCCGTGCCGACACTCGGGCAGGAAGCTGGGGCGAGAGAAACGGCGTCTCGCCTCCAGAGAAAGAGTAGCGATCACACTCCCCATTTTCACCTGATGAATAAAGTCAGTGAGCTCACAAGCTTTTAGACTTATGGGATCGACAAAGACCTTCTGCTGTTCGTGTGTGTGTGTGTGTGTGTGTGTGTGTGTGTGTGCACGTGTCCAGAGCTCATCAAAGAGCTCATCACATTCTGTTTGGTGACTGCACACGAGTCAAACCACACAATATGGTGTGTGTTTGTGTGTGTGTGTGACAGTAAACCTGCACGTGTCTCTTTTACAGTCAACCCCATCAAAAGGCCGTCCAGTGACCTTTAACTTAAAACGAGATGTGCACCTTCCCCTTGCGCCCTCATCCCAGGCCTTTCTGTTTGAAGTAGCTCCGTCCCTCCCTCTATAAGCAGATCAGAGCAGTCATTAGACCAACTTTACTGGTGCACGTGCCCCAATAAAACATCACCACACAAATTCACCACAGGCACTACACTTCCCATAATGCCACAGCATCTTTCCAAACTCTTTCAGTTAGAGACACTTTCTCCCAGTTTTCCGCATAGCTCTATATTTTGGCTACGTATAACCGTATAAACTTACCAAAAGTACATATCAGAGCACTAAAGCAAAGGCCTCAGTGACATTAGCATGACCAAAATGAATTTGCTAACTTTCTAATTTGTTCTTCATTTCTCATCCACGGCAGAGTACCACCCATTTAAATCTGTTCAGTGTTTAACAGGCTTCCATACAGTTCCAACCTTACAATCTGATTGAGAAGAGTTCTCACCATGATGATATTTGAGATAACAGCACTCTTTATTCCAGTTAAATCACTTAATAAACACATTTCTAACAGTTAAACCAGTACCAGGTACCAGAGAGGTAACAGTCACATGGCAGTATCTTTGTTCGTCACTGATAAGTTGCTTCTCAGGGGTGGTTCTAGACTGTACTTGTCGTACTGGGGCTCACATAATTTAGAGGGGCATAGCTGGAGCCCTGCTGCTTTCCAGTCAGTCATAGGGGCATATTTAAGGAATACAACACGAGAGGGAGTGTGTTATCGCGAATAACATCGCGTCTTTGGATTGGTCGCCGTAGTTAAATCCAGCCGCGATAACACACAACCTCAGGTGTGTTATTGCTTTTATACAACAACGTTGTGACTTTCTACTAGTAGCGCCGTGCTGGATTTATCTGTGCTAGTTAAAATATCTCAAAAGACCTTCAGACAAGAAACTGCTGCTATTGACACATAATGGTCGCTAGATGGCGCTTCTTGCCCTAAACATATACATTAGTCATGGTCGTTGGTTATGGAACGCATGTTGTGTTCGGAGAGTGCACTGAGTGGTATTGATGAATGCTACAAACACTAATAAGTAAGGTAAAAATAAAAGTAATTAAGAATTAAATGATAGAATTGAGTTATTTATTCGGGTTATTGCGTTGTTTGTATATGTTTATATGCGTGCATAAAGCCTGTGGTTACTTGGCAACGGGTCGGCGCAGTGATACCGTTGTGTGGAAAAAGTAGTGCTGTTGTCAGAAATGTCATCATGGTGAGAACGCTTCTCAACTTATTCACGATAACGCATAACCACTAGTGTTCTATTGCCTTTGTACATTTTTACAACAAAATAAAGAAATAAAATAAATCAAAGAAGCCCCGAATTTCATCTTGAATATTTGTGTATGTTCGTTTCATTGCTTGGCAACGCGTCAGCGGAGTGATACCGATTTGGTGTGAAAAAGCAAGCTGATCTTCGAACCAATCTATTTCGTAGAGGTACAATTATGCCCCTCTAAATCCTGTGAGAGCCTCAATACGACAAGCAGAGTGTAGAAACGTAGCTAATAACCAGCTTTTAGTTAGAATAAATAGTGCACATAGGTCAGGCTTACTGGTTAAGGCACAACACAGGAGGTTGCCAGTTCAAGTCCCAGCTCTGAGCAAGGCTCTTAACAATAGACTGCTGAGCTCGATTGTAATCTCTCCAGGCAGGATCATGTGTAAAATCTGATGAAGTTTGTAGGACTGATGTACCAGTCCGGTTACTATCACTGCCTGCTACTGTCCAGAAGTGGTACTGCCTGTAGCGTCAGGAACGTGCTGGGATCTTTATGCTTTGGAATCAAAGGTTTGACACAAATTCTACTAATTAATTAAGTAGTATCTTTTCAAAACTTTGTAAGAAACAAACTTCAGTGTGACGAGTTTCTGCCACGTTTTAACAAACCTTTAAATAAATCAATTAAATTCCGAGACCATAGGAAAACACTAATGGGTCGTCTGGGAGGATGCCCAAAGTTCTGCACATGGTTTTAATAAGTAGAACATATTTTCGTATCCAAACTGTTAAGAAATACATGTGTGAGTCAGACGGTTACAAGCTGATTTAGACGGTGTGGCACATACACAGCATGTACACACCAGGTGTACTATTGGTTTGATACAGTAGTGTAACACACCAATAGTGTACAACAGTTCCTGAAATACACTTTAGTGTCTGTGTTCATTCGGAGAGTGCAGGGGACGAGCAGGAGAGCTTTTGCTGCAGTCAGTGTCCCTGTGTATGCCTTTAAAGAACATCACGGTCCTGGGGCAAAGACAAGGTCCCGTGGGAGCCACAGAGACGTCATTTGAGACCTGACCGACCTAACGGGAGAGTGACCGCTGCAGGGGACACGGAGACATGTCCAAGGTCTTGCACATGTATAATACGATGGTCACATCTATAAAGATTATGCAATAAGTGCTGCAGGACTGGTGTGAATCAGCGCTCAGAGGACAAACCAGAGCAAAGCTGCTAACCCTCAACTACTCTTATTGGAATCACTGCTTTATGTTCAGAGTGAAACTAGGTTTAAATTCTTGCCGGTACTGCCACAAACTTCATCCCTTCAGATTGATCACCAGCCCTTTAAATACAAACCTTTTCTGTACTTTCCCTTGGGATCAATGAAGCTCTATCCATCTATTACACACAAGAAAATTCTGCAGTATTCATTAAACATGGATTTCTTTAAATGGTTCTGTTTGGGTTTTTTCCCCCCGTCTTGTCTCAGTAAACTTTGAGACGCTGCTAGAAGTAAAACCTGAGCTTTCACACTTGTCTTAGACAAATCAGTTCCTGTGGATGTATATTTATGATTTCACAGACTCATTCCTAAAGTTTAATCTCCAGAATGAAACTCTGTGTGTTCAATTTTTTTTACAAACAAGATGGCATTGACTTTTTCTGAGAAGCTGAGACTAATGACACGGTCTCAAATGACTCCCTCCGCCCTATGTAGTGCACTATGGTGGACGTGAAATGGCAGAACCTCCACCCAATTATTCATTTATATTCACCCATTTATGTTCAGGATTAGTTTCGATAACTCCTTATTTAACATCCAATGGCTGTTTATTGAAAATGTTTGTTATTTTCCAAGTAGTGCTCTAAGTGGGGAATAGGCGCCATTTGAGACACAGCCGACGCTTCTCAAGCATCAAACTGAACGATCTGGCTGACTTAGCACCTTTCTGTTCTTAGTACCTCTTCAGTAATTCGGCCGTTCTGTTCTTCACTCTGACTGTCAAACAAGCCGTGCAGTCTTATGCATTTCTCTGCGTCTTGTTGAAGCACCTTCTATTATCCATTATGACTTTTTTCTGACCGTGACTTGTTTCTGTGGCAGCTGCTCTCCTGTCTTTCTGAAACTTTTTGCAGTATCGAGTACCAGACCGTTCCCATCTGGGTGGCATGGTGGTGCAGTGGGTAGCACTGTCACCTCACAGCTCCAGAGCTCCCTGGGTCGACTGTCTGTGTGAAGTCTGTCTGCCGGAATTTCTACATCGTCTATATATTGAGATATTTAACATGATTTACTTTCATTGACCCCAGGGCCATCACTTGGGAGTGGGAGGGGACAGAGGGGTAATGATCCTGCTCCTAGGCTGGTGCTAAAACATTCATGCATATAGATATATAAACTTTTAAGGCTGTGCTTTAATCTAACGGTACATTTTACTTGCAGCGATGTTGGAAAAAAGGCTGCGAGGCTTCAGTGCGAAATTAATAATGCAACACACAAAGTGGTTTCGTAGGCATTAGCTCTCGTTATTCAGAAAGACTAATAGCGCTTTAAGCCTAAGTTTAAGGTGAGCTAATGGATAAAAGTAAACGTTGGATATAAGAAAAGCAGATGCGCGTTCTCGACATTAAAGACTTTTTAGCTCAGGCACTAATGCTTTTCTAATGGTGAGGCAGAACGTCTGTTTACTGCTTATTAGCTCGATCGACTGCCGATTAAAACAAGCGCTTCTGTTTACAAGATTTTCAACATTACGGAGGCTTTGTGTTTGTACCTCGGATATTACATATGCAGTTCGGTAGAAGGGGGCGCTCATGAAAGGCTGCTGCCGTGAACGGCTGCACTTAATTCCCTTTCCTGAATTGTAGCATTGATTGGTTAACAACCAACAAGAGGGACATCTCAAAGTGTGCTACCAGATCCAGCCCCGCAGACCAAGAGGGAACTCTGAAACTTGGAAGGTGGGAGCCAGACAGACACCGCCTAAAGAGTGTCGACCATGTGCCATTTAGACAAAACCGGACTCAACCATACCCTACATACAGATATTAAGATTCAGAGCACGACCTGACGGGCAGACTACGCAATCTGAGACACAATCATCCCCTCGCCAGAGATGTGATACAAACCAGAGATCCAGAGATAAGTCGGTAAGCCAACTGAGCCACTCCAGTTCGTATCCCACCTCTGGCAAGGTGATGACAGTCTCTCAGATTCTGCATTCTCTCCACCGAGTCATGTCTCAGTCCTGTTGGTCCAGGACTGTACTCGGACCTGGACGCCAGAGACTCAAGACTAGATCTGGACTCAAAGGCTACACTTAAAACAGGCACTCGCACACACACACATTCTTGAACACCTTATACACACTACTACTATTGTAGCACTTGATACCATAAATGACTGGTTTCAGTACGGTCTCGGTCTCATCCTTATTTGTACTCGGTCGTGTCTCGGTCTCGGGGTAAGGTGGACTCAGAAATTGTTGAGAGCAGCCGAGTCCAATGGGTCTGTCTGAGGTAACGTTAATTATCAACTTTTTTCTATCATTATTGAATATAAACAATCCATTCAAACAGAAAAATCAGTCCTTTCTCTGCGTGCCTAAGTAAAATCTGCACTCTGATTGGCTAACAGGGAACAACAAGTTACTGCTTTTCTCATGGAATTATCCTCTTTGGTTATGGTTACGCAAGACTTCACTAAATAAGAAATCTTTATCTGGTCACGGTCTCGTCTTGGTCTCGGCCACACCTACTGCTCTCCCTCTTAACTCGAACTCGACTACTAAAAGTCTTGGTCTTGACTCGGACTCGGTTCTAGCGGTCTCGATTACAACACTACACACTACTGCTTAAGTTCTTTAATATTCAGCCAGACAGGGGCTTAATCCTGATGCCCAGTCTCAAATGTCGTCAGCTCGTCAGTTGTCAGAGAACTCGGCTGGGTTTCTGCATAGAACTGATATTCGGCTTTCTCATGTCCTCATCTCTTGATCTCTTGAAGTGACAGTGCTTGTCCGAAGTGCTCCTGTGCCCATTTGGCTATATTTATCACCATAGCATGACGGTTTCTCATGCAGGACCGTCTCAGGGCTCGAAGGTCATGCACACTTAACAGCGACTCCCAGCCTTGCCATACACCGACTGAGATTTTTCCAGATTCAGATTTTTTCTTCTACCCAATATTTCGTACAATAGCTGGTGAAAGATCTCAATTCTTTGCAATCTTGCTTTGGGAAATGTTCTTTATGAACGGTTTGACAATTCTCTAACAATGTTTGGCACAAAGTAATGATTCACGACCCATGTTGGCTTCCAAAGTCTGAGCTTTTGTTGGATTCCATTAATACCCATTCATGATACCCTCACGTGTTACCAACTCACCTGCTGATTGTGGAAATGTTTCGAAACTGTACAACTAAGCTGCCTGGACAAAGAAAAGAGTCACCTAGCATGTTTAAGGTGGTAGTAACTTCAGGGTCCTGCAGATGGCAGAGCACGAGGACGATCGGGCTATAAATACCTGTGGGGTGTGTGACGGGATTCACAGATTGAGAAGAGGTGGTACAGTGCAGTGAATGTCTCGGGCGACGTGTGGAAAATGGGTCAGAAAGCAGAAGCCAATGAACTGCATACCATGAACATACGGAGCAGAGTGACATATAGTGGGTGAAGAGACAAAAATTGGACTCTTCATGACTTGAAACGTCTTCTCTGGTAATCAGATGAATCTGGTTTCTGCATGGATATTAATTATGTGAATTAGGCGTCGTGTTCATCGAGGACCTCAGGAAGCCTTCAACGAGGACTGCGTACAAGGTGTGGTCCAAGGTGGAGGAGGTTCTGTGATGTTCTGGGGGTGTGTTAATTACACAGAAATGGGTCCTTTGGTTGAAGTGACAGTAAATTTGAACCACAGTGCCTACACTGAGCTGCTGGACGACCAGGTTTTGCCTTCTGCTCATTATCTTACTGAGGAACATAACATCCCTATCTCTGTATTCCTAAATGATTTCTCGCCTTCACAGGGCTGCAGATGTGAGTGCTTGACATGGTGAACATTCAGGAGAAGCCACGCATATGGACTGGCCGCAAAATCCACAGAAAGGGCGCAAGTCTTTGATGCAAGTGCCTGAACATTGATGTCATCTACATCCAGAAACTTGTCCAGTCCAATCTCCACACAGAATGTACCCAGATCAAAACTGGATCCCTGAAGCTGTACTACACCACTTTTCCAGCTAACTTTGCATTTAACAAAAGTGCTTTCTTGTCTGTTCACTAGATCCGAGAGTGAGATTTGTTGTTTAGTGAAAGGAGCACCAAACAGCATGACAGTACGACGCTTCCAGAGGAAACGGCAAAAAGATAGTTTTACATGGAATCAATGCTGAACGGAAGGACGAAATGGAACGCATGACTAGCAGACATCTAAAATAACATCAGGGACATGCAGTGCTGCGTCCTGCTCTCGTCCCTGCCACGGAAATAAACCCCACATACACATCGTTACATTACGAAAGTTTGAAACAGCAGCCTAATCAAAGAACCAAACAGAGATCATCATTACTAATGAGACAAGTACCTGGAACCAGAGATCCGGTGATTAGTCCAAAGAAGCAGCCCAGTATTTTACCCAGCTCCTTCTGAAGCTGATTCCTGCAGTTTCTCACCACCTCCATGCTGACCGTACACTCTGCAAACTCCAGCACAAAGTCTAAGAACCATAGAGGAGCTGTTCCTCAAGTTCCTCAGTCTAGTCTGGCTCACAGAGCCCAAAGCTCCTGGTGTCCTGCAGTGATGTGAGACGTGTCCCCTGAGAGTCCTAAAGACTATTGGTCGAAGGACTCTCACACGGACGCCCACATCCTTACACTGCGCAATTCAGGTGTGTTCTTGATAAACAGTCAAATGCACTTCAAAGAAGCAGAGGTACGTGTGTGTGTGTGTGAGAGAGAGAGAGAGAGAGAGAGAGAGAGAGAGAGAAGGGGACTGGAGAATTCTCAAGTTTCAGCTCATTATGCTGATGTAAGACATTTCTGATGTATCTAAAATCTGGCTAAAACCCCGTTTCCAAGTTTAGAGAGGTGGATTATGCTGACTAATTAAACCTAACATCCACCTCCTGCTCTCCTTCTACACCTACACTGGACTAACGTTAATATTACTGGAATGCTGAACTTGTTTTGGTACCACCACCGACCAAGTATTATTGGATAAGTACATTTACATTCATGTCATTTAGCAGACGCCCTTACAATCCGAGCAACTGTGGGTTAAGGGTCTCGCTCAAGGACCCAACAGTGACAGCTTGGTAGAGGTGGGTTTGGACCCTGGACCTTCTGGTCCATAGTCCAGTAGATATTACTTGATGGTGGATCTGGTATTTAATAAACTGTCATTGTCACCAAAGCAGGCCGTCTGCTCTACATAACGTATGTGAGTACTATTAATCCCATCCACTTGCTAGTTCTGGGTCAGACCACATTTTGCTTTCAGAACTGCCTTAATTCTTCATGGCATAGATTGAACAAGGTGCTGGAAACATTCCTCAGAGATTCTGATCCATACTGACATGAGATCATCACAAAGTTACCGCAGTTTTACCGGATTGAGATCTGGTGATTGTGGAGGCCACTGGAGCACAGTGTCATGTTCAAAAACACAGTTTGAGATGATTTGAGCTTTGGTGTGTTTTCCTGCTGGAAGTATCCATTAAAAGATGGTACACTGATCATAAAGGGATGCACATGGTCAGCAACAATACTCAGTTTAAATGATGCTCAGTTGGTATTAAGGGGTATAAAGTGTGCCAAGAAAATATCCCTCACACCATTACACCACCTGCAGTCTGAACCATTGGTACAAGGAAAGGTGGATCGATGCTTTCATACTTTCATGTTGTTTACGCCAAACTCTGACCATTATAAAGTCACAGCAGAAATCCAGACTCATCAGACCAGGCAACATTTTCCCGATCTTATATTGTCTGATTTTGGTGAGCCCGGGTGAATTGTAGCCTCAGTTGGCTGTTCTTAGCTGACGGGAGTGGCACCCAATGTGGTCTTCTCCCGCTGCAGCCCATCCGCTTCAAGGTTCAGCACGAATCAGTCTGCATTCTCATCCGACCTCTCGCATCAACAAAGCATTTCATCCAGAGTACTGCCCTTACTGGATATTTCCTCCTTTTCCGGATCATTCTCTGTAAAACCTCGAGATGGCGCTGTGTGAAATCCCAGTAGATCAGCCGTTTCTGAAATACTCAAACTAGCCTGTCTAGAACCAACGACCATGCCATGGTCAAAGTCACTTAAAACACCTTTCTTCCCCATTCTTATGGTCGGTTTGAACTTCAGCAGCTCGTCTGGACCATGTCTACATACCTAAATGCATTGAGTTGCTGCCATGTGATTGGCTGATTAGATATTTGTGTTAGCCACATTTATGGATCCTATGAGCCATCAATGGATCATAGGAGAGACATGTAGAGAATATGAGAATGACTTATGTACATTTTCATTTTATTTTAATGTTTTGCGCATTATAATCTAGGCTCCTTTACAAAAACTGTTCACACACGCTTCCAGCTACTAAACGCTAGATGGCGCCATTGTTTGCTGTTGGCACACTGCACAGACAACAACGTGGCTTCCAAGCAGCCACCACATGGTACATCCAGATATGCTTTTTGTAAATTAGTACAGTAGACATTACAGTGTCGGTAATAATAGGTATTTTTGGGAAAATACTCTTTGGGATTGGTTATGATGTTATTAGTGATATCTAGAGGGCAGATCCAGCTTTGATCCTTGCTTCCAGTTACTGGGTACTTCTTGTACCTTCCACCTCCCAAAATAAGCCAGTAGGTGGATTGCTTACTCCAAATTAGACCTAAGTGTGAAAAAGTGAGTGTGGTGCTCTGTGATCGACCGACGCATAGTGTTTAAACCGGTTTTTCTGCTAAGATCTCAGGACTTAATGATACATTAAAATGTGAAGAACGATGTCGCACAAATGCTTGTTCCCTGCAGTACTTAGAAACAGCAGCCAGGGCTGCTCGATTATGGCTAAAATCGTAATCACATCTATTCTGGACAATACTGAGATCACGATGATTTAACATAATTATTCGCTGACTGAAAACATGCAATTATTGTACTTTAAGAAACCTGTGTTTTACAATAATGGATGTGCTTGAACTTTATATACAATTCAACTGAAAACAAATAAAAAAATGCAAAAAAGACAAATAAAAATGAATAGGGTAATATATATTTAAATACATCAATTCATCATTTTATTATCGGCTATATTATCCTGGACAGGGTCACGAGAGCCGGTGCCTAGACATCGGCATAGGGCACAAGGCAGGAACAACCCTGGACAGGGTGCCAGTCTATCGTAGGGCACACACACACACACACACACACACACTCTCACACAAGGGGCAGATGTTAGAAGGCACCTACCCATATAGCGTCCTTAATAAAGTGCTCACAAATATGGGACGTTTATAGCTACATGGTTAGTATCGTACAAACATCTTTAAATGCTTAGTGCATCTTCATTCAGTCCGTGATAGCAGGTGTGTGTTGTGTGGATAAAGGATGGAATGACGTGACCTGACGTTAACCTCTGTACCATAAATAGCTCCTTTATGGACGGTCTAATCCCATGTTTCCTGGAAAATGTAATTAAAGCAGGTGCACTTAACACACCTGTTTATCTTTCCTTGGGCATGCTACGGTGTGTATCATCATGCTGAGCACAAACACAGGCGTGTGTATTAAAAGCATCATGCTCTTGTTCAGGATGTCCATCTGGTGTGATACAGCTACAGCGCTGTTTATTTATTCGGACACAATGCCTGTTCCTCAACATTGTCAACACAACTGAATAGAAGCCTCAGAGGCTAAGGTTCATCTGTCAGCAGGACCAGATGGTAAAGGCATCCAAAAAAATCATGTGTCGCATAAAGATAACACAACGAGGAAGCGAAGTGTCGAGGCGAATCAAACAACAGCTACAAGGACAGAGAAGAAACATGAGTGATGATTGGAACGGGAATTTGATCATTCATGCTTCTTCATACCCACTTAATCCAGTTCAGGGTCGGAATTCGAACACCTCGTCACCCCAAATAAAACACTTGATGGTGTGATCTTCCAAAAACAATTCACACAATCCAGTCCAGACGGTGGTGATAATGCACCAATACATTTAGCAGACGCCCTTATCCAGAGCGACTTACAAATAATGCAGTCTTACAATCCAAGCAATTGTGGGTTAAGGGTCTTACTCAAGGACCCAACAGTGGCAGCCTGGCAGAGGTGGGACTTGAACCTTCTGTACCTTAACTGCTAGACTACCACAGTCCTATGAAATGCCATATATATTACTGTATATCAGACCCTCCCTCAGTCTTGGCGCTGCTGTTCCAGTGATAAAACGCCCTGACACTGCATTCACCTCAGCGCCTATAAAGTTTCACTTTATTTTCACTTATTTCATGTCTTTATATGTCAATTATTTCATGTATTTATTGATCATTATTGTTGTATTACATTCCTTTGCTTTATTCATAAATTACATAAAAAAATAGGTGTAAAAACAATCATTTGGGGGTCAGGAACGGATGAATCCTATTTACAGAACTTTTTAAGGGGAAAACGGAGGTCGAACCAATTAAGTTCAAATTCCGAGGCAACACTGTACACCTTCTTTGGCTGCAGTATTATCAACCCGGTAAGACGTACCCGGAACCCAGTGCTTTAATCAGTGCTCTGAAGGCGCAATGTTGCTCCACTGCTTGCTTATCCTGCCATATGCAGCGCCTCAAGAAAATGCCTCTTCAAGCGATGACTGGGCCTTTGGCTTCACTGTTTCACTGCTGGTTAACGCCACTGAAAGCGGCTCGACAAACTGCAATTTATAGCCACTTGATCTGCGTCAGTTCCACTTCTAGCGGAGAACAGTATTATATGATTTTCTGCCCATTGAAGCGTTACAGCTGAGGTTTCTGCTATGCCACTGTATGGTGGTCTATGAAACATTCATACCTTGCGGGAAATGATAAACGATCTATATATAGGCTATCGCATAAACCGGTACTCCCTGCACTAATTCCTCCCTTTTTGGTTTCATCTCCTATAGAACCACAGCTGACAAAAATAAAGCAGATCATTTCAAATCCCACACCAGGCCCTGACTGCCTCTCTTCCTTTGTTTTCATTTGTGCCTCGCCGTTTGTCCCCTAACGTTTGATTCGTCCAAATTTATCCGAAGCCATTAGTGTGTGCGTGAGCTTGTTGCATGCGGCGATCATTATGCGCCTCGGGCACGCGCCATCTGTTGTGCTCTTCTCCGTAATCAGCCGGCGCGGCATCATTACGCGAGGGGACGGCCGGCCGAACGGAGCCGCTTCACACACGAGACGATACGGGCGAATAAAACGTGTTCAATCTGATCGGCGTATAATGAACAAAACCGCGCGAGCCTATTTGAGCAGGAAGGCCATCGGCAGCAGTTCTCACGCAAATGTCTCAGCTCTGATTAAAGCAGAACGATTCCAGGCTCTCGCCGGACCAAAATGAAGCGCTTTCATCTCTTATCGTAGCGACACTAAGCTCCTTAGATATGATCTAAATCATATCGGCTTTAATGTCTGCTTCGCTTAAGGATGACTGAACCGAGATCGATAACAGCACAGGTCCCGTCCAGGCGAGGTCGAACTAATCACATCACATCAGAAGCACATGCTCAGTCTCTGTCTTAGCGTCCTTCTCCTTCTCCTGGTGACAGCAGGCTGAGAAGGTCAGCCCAGACTTCCCTGCCCCGTGAGTCCACCTGCTTCTCAGGGATCCCCAAACTCTCCCAAGCCAACTGAATGCCAAACCTCTGCCTAGATGAGGTCTGCTTGTTATTAAAGTTCAGTTCAGTTCCTGGTACCGCAGTCAATTCCAGGTGCTTCTCAATGCCAACGCCTAAGCTGGCACCAGAGTCCAGAGCTGACCCAAGTCCAGACGTGGGTCAAACTTGGGGTTGTGAATTTTTAGATTTATTTCAGCTCTATTTCTGTAGCGCTTTTTTACAATGGAGCTTTGTCTCAAAGCAGCTTTACAATTTTAGATGAACTTCTAATATCCAAGTCCAATCCCTAACTGAGCAAGCCTAAGGCGACAGTGGCAAGGAAAAACTAGGTTTATCATCTTGGGTCCCCCATCCTTCTTGGGTGGCTTAGATGATAAATGTAAGAATGAAACTAATTTATCTTGTCAAATAAGACTGTAGTGACCATTCAAGAAAACAGACACCAAACAAACGGCATTATTTCGTCAGAGTCCCTTTAGGATCTTTTGTCCTTGGTGGGAAAGTCCTTGTTGCCAGGCAACCAGAGGAGGGAGAGAGTTACTGCCCTCTGGCATGGCCTGGGCATGGTAGGGCTGGAGCTGATCATGGAAACGACTTGAGTGGATCTGAAGCAGAGGAACCATGTTCCAGAGGCTGGGGCTGAGTCGGTCATATCACAAGATGCCGACCATTGTACCACCACTTTACCAAGGTTACCAATAATTCTGGACCTATCTATACATCGTGCTACATTTAGCTCGTTAAACCCCATGTCAGATCAATACACCCTGATTCCACTTTCTGTGTAGGGGGTAATATTCTCACCCTGCTCTTTGGGTCCAGTACTGGCGATGATCCAGCGGAGCAGGCAGCACTTCATCAGGGCTTTCCGTGTGAACCGAGGCCTCTGCCATTTCCCACTGTCCTTCTGCCTCCCTGTGCCCGAACCCATGCCGTTGGCGTCACCCTGCACCCCACCGTCCACCACCTTCCCGTCCTCCTGCAGAGCAGACAGAGATAATAAAAAGTTTTTTATTAAAGTTTAAGTTACAGTGACGCTTGTCCACGTGGGTTTACTCCCAGGCCTTGAGCCCTATGCTGCCGGCTAGACACCGGCTGTAAAGGATTAGGAGGATTAGAAAACAAATGAATGCATGTCACTTGTAATGATTCCACTGTGAAGGTGATTTAGTTGGTTTTGTCCAATAGGAAGTTGCAGGAAGTTGCAGACTGGAAGCAAAAGCCATTTGAAAGTGGAGGGCTTGAAAATATTCGTATCTAAAAACTTTGAGAACCACTGGAATTACACCTGATAAGTTAGTGTATAGGGCTGTGCTACAAAATCGATACAATGATATACTGGACTGGTAAAAAAATGAGGGATCACATCACACCGGTCCTCAAACAGCTACACTGGTTACCAGTATCATTTAGAATTGATTTTAAGATTCTTTTACTGGTTTTTAAATGCCTCCATGGTTTGGCTCCACAGTACCTCAGTGACATGATTGTTAGAGACGTTCCACCGAGGCCCTCAGATCAGCTGACAGGAACATGCTGGTCGTACCAACCATTTGGTGAAAGAGTGGAAAGGCGGCCTTTTCTTATTACGAACCCAACCTTTGGAGCTCTCTTCCTGATGACCTGAGGGCTCTGGATGATCTTAGCATCTTTAAAAGAAGGGTTAAGGGTTGGCTTTTTGCTAATGTTTTATCTGTTTGGATTTTAACTGCATTTTTAAATATTTCTATTTCATTTCAATCCATTTTTTACTGTTCTTTTACATATTCTTTTGTTTTTAACTATTTTATATCATTCTATTGTTCTTTTGTGTATTTGTTTGTTGTCTTTGATAACCAGCTGAGCTTCTCTGCTCATATTTCCAAACTGACCCAGTCATGCAGGTACCTTCTCTACAATACCAGGAGAATCCAACCCTTCCTCTCCTACTGCAATACTGCAGTGCTCTTCTGGCTGGTCTTCCAATGCGTACAATCAGACCCCTGCAACTGATTCAGAATCCAGCGGCTCGTCTGGTTTTCAATCTACACAAGTTTTCTCATGTCACCCCATTGCTGCGCTCACTTCACTGGCTCCATCAGGTACAAAACCTTGACGCTCACCTGCAAAGCCAAAAATGGAACAGCACCATCTTACCTAACGGCTCTGATCAAACCACGCTCTGTACATCGTACCCTGGATCCTCCACGTAAGATTAAAGGAAGACAAAAATCAAGACTCTTCTCCATCCTGGCACCCAGGTGGTGGAATGAACTTCCACTGGATGTCCACTGGAGTCTCTTGCTGTCTTCAAGAGGCGACTAAAGACTCACCTCTTCACCCAGCACTTAAGTGAATACAACTGCTTATTTATATATCCTCCTTAAAAAATATTTCTTGTGTTTTGTTTATTTATCTACACCAGATACAAGTAGGTTGTAGTTGGATTGTGAGCCGAAACAAACACGGTCAGTCAACTATTAGATCAGGATTTTTTACTAAGATTTCATACAGAAACTGAGACCAAACAAAATCAGACATGATTTGAATTAGGCTGTTTCTTTTCTAGAAAGCTAAGTACTCTCACCTGTTGATGTTATTTTCACCCTGGACAGAGAAACAAAACTCTAACACGTTTTCATTTCCATAGCAGTCCCTGTCGTTGTAGCTGCTAAAGGCGGACTCGTGTTAGCACAATGTAATCACAGAAATAATAACTCAGTTGTTATAATCTAATGTGTTGGGACAAGGCAGCCGTAAGCTTTGATCATCATGGTCTGTTAAAACCACAAGGGCTAAATTCAGCAGTGTGAAACTCTTTTATATGTGCCATAGAATGTGCCATACCATTTGTGTAGCATACAGTACTGTCCAAAAGTCTTAGGCCACCATTAGATTAGCTGTAACACTGTTTTAGCACTGGTTTAATGACCATGTATAACGTTATAAGCCTATTTATTAGAATACAACCAGAAAATTTGTATAATTGAAAGAAAATTTTGAAAAACAGCTTCTATAGGCTACAGTAAGTATTTCGTGTGACAGCAGCATCTGGCAGCTTCATCGGGATGCCAAGTTGACCCCCCTTTTTTTTTAAAAGGGTAGCACTCAAGCAACCACTTCTTTGGAGGGAAAAGGGTGAAAGATACACTAAGACACTGAAGTTTTCACAATATATATAATGAATTCAATGGAAAAGAGGATTATGCCTGAGGGGAAAACCAAGTTTTGGGAATATTTGAGAATATTTTTATATACGGTCATTATACCATGCTATAAAACAACAAATCAAATGGTGGCCTCTAAAACCTTTGCACAGTACTGTATATAGAACCAGGGCCCTGTGTTTTCGGGGTTACGCAGGTACGATAACCAATTATTATATCACAATGTTGTGGCGAATATACGATATTAAAAATCAATAATTTAACCTTTCTGTATTTACAAGAAGTTCACATTGTGACCCATACCAGTGGGGGAAAAAAGTGAATTTAGTCAGCCAATGAATTGTGCAAGTTCTCCCGACTTAGAAAGATGAGAGAGGTCTGTAGTTTTTCATCATAGCTACACTTCAAACTATGAGAGACATGAGAAAAAAAAATCCACAAAATCCACAAATTTTTTTTTAAAGAATTTAATTATAAATCATGGTAGAAAAAATAGAAAAAAAGTATTTGGTCACCCACAAACAAGCAATATTTCCTGCCTCTCACAGACCTGTAACTTCTTCTTTAAGAAGCTCTTCTGTCCTCCCACTCGTTACCTGTATTAATTCCACCTGTTTGACCTCGTTATTTGTATAAAAGACACCTGGTCACAAGCCTCAAACAGTCAGACTCCAAACTCAACCATGGCCAAGACCAAAGAGCTGTTGAAGGACACCAGGAAGAAAATTGTGGACCTGCAGCAGGCTCGGAAGAGTGAATCTACAATAGGCAAGCAGGTTGGTGTGAATAAATCAACTGTGGGAGCAATTGTAAGAAAATGGAAGCCATACAAAACCATTGATAATCTCTCTCGATCTGAGGTTCCACGCAAGATCTCATCCAGTGGGGTCAAAATGATCATGAGAACGGTGAGCATAAAATCCCAGAACTACACGGAGGGACCTGATGAATGACCTGCAGAGAGCTGGGACCAAAGTAACAAAGGCTACCATCAGTAACACACTACGCCGAGAGGGACTCAGATCCTGCAGTGCCAGGCGTGCCCCCCTGCTTAGCCAGTACATGTCCAGGCCAGTCTGAAGTTGCCAGGAGGAGCATATGGATGATCCAGAAGAGGATTGGGAGGAATATCATGTGGTCAGATGAAACCAAAATAGAAACTTTTTGGTACACAACTCAACTGGAGGAAGAAGAATGCTGAGTTGCATTCCCAAGAACACCATACCTACTGTGAAAGCATTGGGGTGGAGGAACATCATGCTTTGGGGCTGTTTTTTTCTGCGAGGGGACAGGACGACTGATCTGTGGGGAAGAGATCTTTCCATCATGGGAGAGCATGAAGAATGGAACGTGGCTGGGTCTTCCAGCATGACAATGATCCCAAACACACACCGCTCGCCAACAAAAGGAGTGGGCTCCATAAAAAGCATTTCAAAGGTCCTGGAGTGGCCTAGCCAGTCTCCAGACCTCAGCCCCATAGAACATTTGTGGAGGAAGTTGTGAAAGTCCGTGTTGTTGCCCCAAACATCACTGCCTCTAGAGGGAGATCTGCAATGGAGGAAAGGAATGGGGCCACCAAAATACCAGCTACAGTGGTGTGCCAACCTGGTGAAGACTTACGGAAATGTTTGAACTCTGTCTATTGCCAGCAAAGGTTATGTTACAAAATGCTGAGCTGAACTTTTGGTATTGACCAAATACTTATTTTCCACCCATAATTTACAATTAAATTCTTTAAAAATCCTTACCATGTGACTTCCAGGAATTTATTTTTTCTCATTTTGTCTCTCATAGTTGAAGTGTGCTATAGGTATGATGAAAACATATCGGTGTGCAATCACTACAAAAAATCCTCGCTGTTGTTGATTCTTAATAATGATTCATTGCTTTAGCTGCGAACAGATTTCTGCAGCGTGCTTTGATTGTCACTGGAACCTAAAATTTAGCGCGCAGAGAAAACGAGACGAAGCATGAAACGTGTTTCAGCAGTGACATGAAGGCCGCCAGCAGAATCAGCACCACCAACATCGCCGCCGTGCCAGAGGCCTGCCCGTGTCGGCCCTGCCACCGCCGGTCTGTGACTTGATCTGTTATGTCGGGTCTCTGCCAGTCGCCCGCTGTGATAATCGCATATTACATAATGCCATTTTAAAAGGACACCCAAATGCCTCTTCAGTCTAATGACCATTTATCTGACACCGCTCACACTGTCCAGTCTAGGGCTTCTTCGGTTTCCAGGCAGAACAGAAGTGAGTGAAATAAGAATTGTAGTGTAAAATGAGACCGGTTTGAGCTATTTTCAGGGAAGGACAGAGAGCACAGGCTGAACTGTAAGTCGAGTTAGATAAAATAATCTGCCAAGGGCATTGCTGAATCACTGAGGATCTCCAGAATAGATGGAACCACTGAGAACAGCAACCAAATGAATTCGGACGACGAGACATTAATTCAAGCTCGTGTATAACGATGGTGTCTTCCAGACCAAGCGTATGAAACGTTATCAGCTGACAATGAAACGTTACTTTAGTTTATTTAAACTCACTGACCAATCAGCGTCTCATCTGTATTTACCTGGAACAAGACTGAGTAAAAACATGGTTTTTTCCATCTTCACGTTCCTTTGCCCTCTGTTGTTCCCTCTCCTCATCCTCGGAACCACAGAGCCATTTTACTGCTTAGAAAATGCTCAGGTTCAGGACAAAACCAATACATTTACATTTACAGTTACAGCATTTAGCAGACGCCCTTATCCAGAGCGACTTACAACTGATACAGTCTTACAATCCAAGCAATTGTGGGTTAAGGGTCTTGCTCAAGGACCCAACAGTGGCAGCCTGGCAGAGGTGGGATTTGAACCCTGGACCTTCTGGTCACTAGGCTACCACAGTCCCCAATAAAAATACAAGTAACATTATTAATAATTAATAAGTTATCCTTTTAGGAAAGGGTCTTCTAGGTTGGTCTAACCCATCCATAAAACGTCCCAATAGCTTTACTTTACACACGTGATGATGTCCAGCAAAGTTTTGTTTGGAAAGCAGTGTCTTGCTCCCGGTAACCCTGCCATGCACAGTCATCCTGCCAGTTACTGAACATCAGGACCCTGTGTGTTAGCTGAGGGAATCTCCATGTCACCTTCCTTCACGGTAAGTGCTCTTTCAGAGGTACGCTCAATTATTCAGACTAACTCCACGAAAACACATCAATAAAAGATCGGAGGGAAGGGGAACCGAGAACGCTCCAACAAAAGCCTCTTTTCAAACCGGCGCACAAAAGCATGGCAGGCCGATACAGTGTGAGGAACGGTGAAGGAAAAGCCCACAAAAGACCTCAGCAGCAGCCTGAGAGGAGTCTTCTGCAGATAAACACAGACATCGATTGGGCAGAGTGGGAGACTGGAGCTGACTGAGCGGTAAATGCGAACCAGCAAGAGTCCAGTCCACAGACGACTGTGTGCAAGAGGGACTGAAATGCGGGAGATAAAAAGAAGCTGTGGAGAAAATAAAGTCTTTTGTTGCAGAACCCCAACTGCTATATGTGGCATTTTATTTTCACTGAGGTTTGGGGTTTTGTTTTTTTGAGTTTTGTTCTTTTCAAGGTACAGATACAGATACTTTGCAATTGTGAACTTTATTAGGTACACATGTTCAACCGCTCCTTAATGCAAACATTTAATCAGCCAATCACATGGCATCAACTCAATGCATTTAGGTAGGTGGACATGATCAAAGCAAGCTGCTGAAGTTCAAACCGAGCATCAGAATGGAGGATAAAGGTGATTTGAGTGATTTTGATTTTTAAAGTGGCATGGTTGTTGGTGCTAGACGGGCTGGTCTGAGTATCTCAGAAACTGCTGATCTACTGGGATTGTCACACACAGAATTGCATTTAAGAACATTCTTATGAACTTCTTTGTGCTTCTTTTCTCTTAAGAAAGCTTTTGTGAATCCGACAACACCCCAACAGTGGCAGCTTTGGCAGAGTCTGGATTTGTCCCCTCAGACTTCTGGTTAACAGTCCTATGGCGTAACCACTGCACCACCACAGACTGAACTTCGCGGCCTCTTAATAGCATCATGGTTTACCACATTTGAGCTGGACGCAGAACCGACAAGCGATCGCAGTTACTAACTGAGAGCAAACAGTTTTGACAGAGTTAAGAGCTGGTAAGAGTCGGCCGACTAAACTCAGCCACTGGGGCAGAAGCTCTGCATTGAAATGTACTAAGTTCTGCCGGCTTCTTCAGGAGAAGAAACTCCACAGCGTCTCTATTAAACATTCATCAAAGTCAGGGCTCCGTCAGAAACAAAGTCTTTCATCCGAATGCGTTCGTCCCTCTATAAGGACGCGCTCTGTTCTAACACACGTCGTTGAAAGCGCGTGGGGAATCTGAGAGAGGGAATGAACACCACTAAGCCTGCACTGTCCTTCCTGCTGACCTTCCGCACTGTACGACACAGCACGAGCATCTACAGCCAACGCAGCGACCGTGCTCTGCTTAATCCTCTGCTCTTCTGTGATTAAAGGGAGGCCGAAAGCTCTTGGGACGGGAAACGAGGAATTGTGGAAATGAGGGATGAGATGAAAGACCAGTGCCGTTTATCTCCGAGGAGGGAATTACGGAGGGGAATGAAGTGTGAGGGAGGTGAATGAAGAGGAAAGGAGGGGAATGAAGATGCATTAGTGCTCAGATCATTCACTCCCACCGTTCGCAGATATAAATAGAAAACGAGAAACAGAGAGAGAGAGAGAATTTTTACAAATTTAGAAAGTCTGGGGACACACTGATGAGAATGAGCTTAATTTTAATTTCATAATGAGCCTAATGAGGAGAGAGAGACGATATCTAGTAGACAGCGTCAGAGAAAATCGGAGGGTGAGGCATGAAGAGAACGGCAGTGTAAGACGAGTCAAATTTATTTCTATAGCGTTTATTGCAACTGAGCATTGTCTCAAAGCAGCTTTACAACTATCTAGGCCCACAGCCCCAACTGAGCAAGCCTAGAGCAACAATGACAAGGAAAAACTCCCCATATACAGTGGTGGTTGAAAGTTTGTGGACACTTTATAATTTTCCATATTTCTCCAAAAATATGACCTAAAACACCATCAGATTTTCATACAAGTCCTAAAAGTAAATAAAGAGAACCCAGTTCAACAAATCAGACAAAATTATTATACTTGGTCATTTATTTATTGAGGAAAATGATCCACTATTACATATTAGTGAGTGGCAAAAGTATGTGACCCTTTGCTTTCAGTATCTGGTGTGACCCCCCTGTGCAGCAATAACTGCAGCTAAACGTTTCCTGTAGCTGTTGATCAGTCCTGCACACCGGCTTGGAGGAATTTTAGCCCATTCCTCCGTACAGAACAGCTTCAGCTCTGGGATGTTGGTGGGTTTCCTCACATTAGCTGCTCGCTTCAGGTCCTTCCGCAGCATTTCCATTGGATTAAGGTCAGGACTTTGACTTGGCCATTCCAAAGCATGAGCTTTATTTCTTCTGTAACCATTCTTTAGTAGAATGACTTGTGTGCTTAGGGTCGTTGTCTTGCTGCATGACCCACCTTCTCTTGAGATTCAGTTCATGGACAGATGTCCTGACATTTTTTCCTTTAGAATTCTCTGATAGAATTCGGAATTCATTGTTCCATCAGTGATGGCAAGCCGTCCTGCCCATATGCAGCAAAACAGGCACAACCATGATACCATGATTCTTTCAAATCAAAAAGTTCTATTTTGGTCTCCTCTGTCCACAAAACATTCTTCCAATAGCCTTCTGGCTCGTCCACGTGATCTTTAGCAAACTGCAGACGAGCAGCAATGTTCTTTTTGGAGAGCAGTGGCTTTCTCCTTGCAACCCTGCCATGCACACCATTGTTGTTCAGTGTTCTTCTGATGGTGGACTCATGAACATTAGCATTAGCCAATGTGAGAGAGGCCTTCAGTTGCTTAGAAGTTACCCTGGGGTCCTTTATGACCTCGCCAACTATTACACACCTTGCTCTTGGAGTGATCTTTGTTGGTCGACCACTCCTGGGGAGGGTAACAATGGTCTTCAATTTCCTCCATATGTAAGCAATCTATCTGACTGTGGATTGGTGGAGTCCAAACTCTTTAAGTCCAAAGTTTTGTAACCTTTTCCAGCCTGATGAGCAACAACAACTCTTTTTCTGAGCTCCTCAGAAATCTCCTTTGTTTGTGCCATGATACACTTCCACAAACATAAAACTAAATAAACAACAAAGCTGACTGTATGATAACGAGAAAAAGGAGGCGTTGTGTAAGAGGGAATGATGCGGTGAGAAGAATGGCAGCTTGGGAAAAAGGGCTGACGGGGATAACGATGACTACAGCGAGAGGTTTGTGAGGAAGATCATATGAGGCAACACGGCGAGGGAAAGATTTGCATAACTATTTCTGTGAGCTCCACAGGGCGAGGAGAGACGTAGAGAGAGAGAGAAGATTACACAAAGACTCCATGAAGAAGATATAAATATCCGCAAACATCAAAGGAGCTTGTTACGGAAGACAATAGACATTGTTTGTGGTGTCAGCGTGCAAATGAGGTCGAGTCCAGTTCCTTTACGCGTATGCAAATGCGATGTGTTATTCCACCATTCCTCATTATTGCCAGGTTAAAGCTTTAAGACATGCGTTAGGACGTTTACGCCTTCGTATACTTTTGTTTACTTTCCACAGAACCATTACGCAACCCCAAAACCTCAGCACCTAACCCGGTAATAACATTACTGGCAACCGAAATTATTCGATGCATCCCTGGTAGAAATGTACAGGAGAACAAGCAGCATTTTTTATTTTGGTATTACCATAAAACTTCTTTTTAAAGTGTGCTTCCTATTTTCTCATTTCCACACAGGCCTGTGCCGCCGGTTGTCCCGTTCGGCTGGTGGACTGATTCTTCTCACCTGTCCACATTTCCTCAGTCACATCCACTGTCATTCAAAGCAACACACAGGAACAGCAGGACATGCAGATTAATAGACTAGACACGAGGCGAACACGTAATGTGCGTGTGCAGGGAAACAGCTGGAGATCTGTACACTAGATTAGTTTGTTTCATTAAAACACAATCAGAGACCCGCTGTGATCTCCGCCATCACTGTCCTCCCAGCAACCCCTACGAAGCTGAAAAGACTAGAAGAGGAATTGAAAGAAGACTTATGTTGGAAAGCTTTTCCGTCCTTCTCACGAAATCTCCAATTATTTGTTATACCACATGTTGATCAGCCAGTATGTATTAACTCTGTGTAGCCTCAGGACAAGAGTGGACAAAATAACAGAAACTGTGTTCTGTTCTATTACATTCACTGCCAATTAGCAGCAGGTGCCATTTACAGTGGTGCTTGAAAATCTGTGAACCCTTTAGAATTTTCTATATTTCTGCATAAATATGACCTAAAACATCATCAGATTTTCACACAAGTCCTAAAAGTAGATAAAGAGAACCCAGTTACACAAATGAGACAAAAATATTATACTTGGTCATTTATTTATTGAGGAAAATGATCTAATATTACATATTAGTGAGTGGCAAAAGTATGTGAACCTCTAGAATTAGCAGTTCATTTGGAGGTGAAATGAGAATCAGGTGTTTTCAATCAATGGGATGCCAATCAGCTGTGAGTGGGCACCCTGTTTTATTTAAAGAACAGGGATCTATCAAAGTCTGCTCTTCACAACAGGTTTGTGGAAGTGTATCATGGCACGAACTAAGGAAATTTCTGAGGAGCTCAGAAAAAGAGTTGTTGATGCTCATCAGGCTGGAAAAGGTTACAAAACCATCTTAAAGAGTTTGGACTCCACCCAATCCACAGTCAGAACAGATTGTGTATAAATGGAGGAAATTCAAGGCCATTGTTACCCTCCCCAGGAGTGGTCGGCCAACAAGATCACTCCAAGAGCAAGGGCGTGTAATAGTTGCGAAGTCATGATGAACCCCTGGGTGGTAACTTCTAAGCAACTGAAGGTCTCTCTCACACTGGCTAATGTTAATGTTCATGAGTCCACCATCAGAAGAACACTGAACAACAATGGTGTGCATGGCAGGGTTTGCAAGGAGAAAGCCCACTGCTTTCCAAAAAGAACATTGCTGCTCGTCTGCAGTTTGCTAAAGATCATGTGGACGAGCCAGAAGGCTATGGAAGAATGTTTTGTGGACGGATGAGACCAAAATAGAACTTTTTGGTTTAAAAGAAAAGCGTTATGTTTGGAGAAAGGAAAACATTGCATTCCAGCATAAGAACCTTATCCCATCTGTGAAACATGGTGGTGGTAGTATCATGGTTGGGGCCTGTTTTGCTGCATCTGGGCCAGGACGGCTTGCCAATCATTGAATGGAACAATGAATTCTGAATGATATCAGAGAATTCTAAAGGAAAATGTCAGGACATCTGTCCATGAACTGAATTTTCAGAGAGAAGGTGGGTCATGCAGCAAGACAATGACCCTAAGCAACACACAAGCCGTTCTACCAAAGAATGGTTTACAGAAGAATAAAGAGTTAATGTTTTGGAATGGCCAAGTCAAAGTCCTGACCTTAATCCAATGGAAATTTTGTAGAAGGACCTGAAGCGAGCAGCTAATGTGAGGAAACCCACCAACATCCCAGAGTTGATACTGAAAGCAAAGGTTCACATACTTTTGCCACTCGCTAATATGCAATATTGGATCATGTTCCTCAACAAATAAATGACCAAGTATAATTTGTAGGTTCTCCCTCAAACCCTGATACCAATCCAGTGTGTGAGGCAAGTATTAGCTCAGTATTGGTTGCTGCTATCAGATCTGTGCATCTCTATTTATATCACACATGAGATAATCACACGGCACGTGTTCGCAGTGATCGTATCACGCAGTGAAAGACCCGGCACATGCTACGGAGGATGAAAGGCGTCAAACGCTGCTCTCCATCGCGATCACGCACGTCACAGAAAGGCATGATGCGGAGAGCAGCAGGGTGCCCGGTGTGAGGGGCGAGAACAATGAAGAACAGAGAAGGAAAGCGAGAGAGCGAGCGGAACGGCGGCGGCGGCGGAGAGCGTGGAGCGTAGGTTGCTTAATAAGTCTTGCGCTTGATTGGGAGCAGCTCTGGCAATGATGCCTCCTGGTGTTCCTAGGCAATCTCGCCGAGACACGCTCTGAGACGCTGGGACTCTGACAGCAGCTATTTTTAGCTCAGGACCGACGTAGATGATGGAGGAAAGTCAGCTCCAACACCTGCTGCTCTTTTTCATCTTCCATTATCAATCCTGCCACGCATCATTTCTCTTACTGTAAAATCCCCGCAGAGGCTGCATTCTCCTCCTTATGAATTAATCTCACTCTATTCCTCACGACCCATTAGCCTCAAGAAATACAGGGGGAGGACAAAAGAAAAGGAGCAGATGAAAAAGGGGCTTGGGTAAAACCGCTGTTCTAATCAGAGAGCTGCACCAGTGAGTTCCATTAGACTGATTGGCAATTAACACCTATAACAGAGATCTGACAATTAAATCAACAAGGGCTGCTTGGAGCCAGGAGACAGCAGATTTGGGGTTGTCGATATATATAATATAGCTGCATTCCAAACAGATGATGACCTGGAGAAACGTTGCGCAAAATATGAGGAGAAAATCCCAATTTCGAGAATAAAATCGACGCATTTTATATAGAAACAGAAAATTCAGCCACCCAGCTTCTTTTGAAAAGCACAAGAAGAGTAACGTGCACATGAGCACAGTGCAAGACTGATGAACTGAGAGGTTTCATTCATGAGTTTGAGGCCCTTCGAAAAGCCAGAACTGCAGGGGCATTGAAAACTTCAAGAGGAAAAGACATAAAAGTCAACCACCGGCAAACAACCTCAGCAGGAGAGTGTTTTCAGGCTTACACCTTACAGGGTGCCTCAAACGTCCAAACTCCAGAATAGCCACAGTATTAAATATTCACCTCTATGGCCCAGTCTCAATAAAACCTCCATGTTGTGAGATGAACATGAAGAGGAACAGTGGCTGTTTGGAGCTGAACCCTGGCATAGGAGCTCTTGCTCCATTAATCACATTCTATGCCTCTCTTGTTATCTGTCCATTCTTTCCACCCCACCCCTCCGGTGACCTGATCTCCAGCTCTTTGTCTGTACCTGCCAGTCTCTCCATTCCTGTCCTCCCTCTTTGCCTGGTGGCTGATACTCAATCTCTCTGCACAATTCCCTCCCTCTCTGCTTTCCTTTCTCTGATTAAATTACCTGTCCTTCTTCTCTGCTAAGCTTCCCTCCCACTCACATTCCCTCAAGTCTTCTCTCTCTCGTTCATTCTCCATTCCTCTACAAAGCCATTTTTGCGGTCGCCGAACACCCAATGTTCAGGTATGCACCGACCCCATTACACCCTGTGAAACAGGTCGTTGACCGAAATGGTCGTTGACCGGACATGACCTTAGTCACATAGTCTTTTTATGGTTCCTTAATGTAAATATAAAGGGTATTTAAATCTACCATCTACAAAGCATCCGAAGCCTAAACTGTTCTACACATCACTCCCTCCAGGAAATACACGAGACTGTGGTTCATTAATGATCACGCACATCGTAGAACCTTGTAGGACTTGTAGGACCACCTGTAAAACCTTGTAGTAATTATTATTGCCCGAGTCATATACAGTGGTGCTTGAAAGTTTGTGAAGCCTTTTAGAATGTGCTTTATTTCTCCATAAATATGACCTAAAACATAGTAGATAAAGAGAACCCAGTTAAACACGAGACAAAAATATTATACCTGGTAATTTATTTATTTACGTAAATGATCCAATATTACATATTAGAGAGTGGCGAAAGTATGTGAACCTTTGCAATAACTGCAACTAAACATTTCCTGTAGCTGTTGATCAGTCCTGCACACCGGCTTGGAGGACTTTTAGCCCATTCCTCCGTACAGAACAGCTTCAGCTCTGGGATGTTGGTGGGTTTCCTCACATTAGCTGCTTGCTTCAGGTCCTTCCACAAACATTTCCATTGGATTAAGGTCAGGACTTGGCTTGGCCATTCCAAAACATGAACTTTATTCTTCTGTAACCATTCTTTTGGGTAGAACAACTTGTGTGCTTAGGGTCGGTGTCTTGCTGCATGGACCCACCTTCTCTTGACAATTCAGTTTCATGGACAGATGTCCTGAACATTTCCTTTAGAATTCTCTGATATAATTCTGAATTAATTGTTCCATCAATGATGGCAAGCCGTCCTGCCCAGATGCAGCAAAACAGCCCCAAACCATGATACTACCACCACCATGTTTCACAGATGGGATAAAGTTTCTTATGCTGGAATGCAGTGTTTTCCCTTTCTCAAAACATAACGCATTTCTTTCAAATCAAAAAGTTCTACTTTTGTTCTCATCCATCCACAAAACATTCTTCCAATAGCCTTCTGGCTCGTCCACGTGATCTTTAACAAACTGCAGACGAGCAGCCGTTTATGTTTCTTTTTTTGGGGAGCAGTGGCTTTCTCCTTGTGTAACCCTGCCATGCACACCATTGTTGTTTCAGTGTTTCTTCTGATGGTGGACTCATGAACATTACATTAGCCAATGTGAGAGAGGCCTTCAGTTGCTTAGAAGTTACCCTGGGGTCCTTTGTGACCTCGCCAACTATTACACAGCCTTGTTCTTTGAGTGATCTGTGTTGGTCGGCCACTCCTGGGGGAGGGTAACGATGGTCTTGATTTTTTTTTTGTCTCATTTGTTTAACTGGGTTCTCTTTATCTACTTTTGGGACACGTGTGAAAATCTGATGATGTTTAGGCCATGTTTTATGCAGAAATATAGAAAATTCTACAGGGTCACAAACTTTCCAGCACCACTGCAAACCCCCACTATCGGATTACTGCGCATGTAAACTTTGTTGATCGGATTACTTTCAAATCTGATTGTCACAGTTATCGGATTGTGAATTGCATGTAAAACCCTCTCAGTTTTATCAGGAGTGTAAACGTTCGCCGGTGTAAAAGCAAACAGTTTTATTTTCAGATTTAATATTTGTGTTTATTTAGAGACTCTTCAGGCAGACAAATGTAGCAGATATAGTACACCGAGCACTGTCTAATACCAACACGGCTCGTCGCTGGAAAGCGTAAACAGAAATATGATTTAATTCTCTTTAAAGGGTAACAGCTCTCCAAATTTGCCAACCTTCATATTTCTGGAAGAAAGTGATAATTTGGTCAAATGATGATTTCGGAATTCTCTAACAGCGGTCACCAGCTCAGCTAAGCCGTGTTGGTGTCTTGCTTTCTCAGGTTTGCACTGGAGACGCGATTCTCATGTAAGCAAGAAGTCCAGGAAACGTCCTGCTACCAGATTAAGTATCGCCCAGCGCCTGTATTTATAGAAACGATCCTGTTCTCTGCATGCCCTGCTCATGTGCTACCGGGGAGGACTGGCATCAGGATGGCACTGTGGAGTTCGTGTATGTATGTGTGTGTATGAAGGTGTGTCTGTAAGTGGGTGGACGTCAGCCTCAGGGGCCTCGGGTGGAAGCTCTGCTCGGAAAGAGAAATCTGTTCATTGCCTCTAGCCACATGGATGAGTGTTTAGTGACCAGTGTCAGAAAGAATGGATTTATTTATAGCAATGCATCGAGTCAGTATGGGGGACCATGGATACACGGCATACAGTACAGATGTGCATCACACAAGAGGGTATATGTGTTATAAACTTACCTGTATTACTCTCACGATTATTATGATTTTTACATTCGATAAAAAGCATTCCTTTTTTATTTTCTTGAAGTGTGAACAATGCAAAAACAACGCACACTTTCTATTATAAGTATGTCAACAAAACATCAATGCCCTGCAATGAAAAAAAGAAATTGCTAGACACGGATTTAAAATAGTAAACAAAGTGCTGTATTGTAGCTATCTTAAATAACTGCGTGAAAACGCTAAATTTTTTTTATTCTGAAGAATACAGTCGTATGAAAAAGTTTGGGCCACCCTGATAATTTTCATGATTTTAGTTTATAAATCATTGGTTGTTCAGATCAGCAACTTGAGTTAAATATATCATATAGCAGATGAACACAGTGATATTTGAGAAGTGAAATGAAGTGTATAGGATTTACAGAAAGTGTGCAGTAATTATTCAAACAAAATTAGGCAGGTGCATAAATTTGGGCACCCCAGCAGAAAAATTACATCAATATTTAGTAGATCCTCATTTTGTAGAAATAACAGCCGCTAAACGCTTCCTACAGCTTCCAGTCTGGATTCTGGTTGAAGGTGCTTTGGACCATTCTTCTTTAGAAACATCTCCAGTTCAGTCATCTTTGATGGTTTCCAAGCATGGACAGCCCACATTTTCAGTAATATTCATGTCTGGGGACTGAGATGGCCATTCCAGAACGTTGTACTGGTTCCTCTGCATGAATGCCTTAGTAGATTATGAGCAGGGTTTGGGGTCGTTGGCCTCGGTGCAACTTTGTCACTGATTCTTGAACATTGTTCTTAAGAATCTGGAGATATTAACTGGAATCCATGCGACCCTCAATTTTAACAAGATTCCTAGTACCTGCACTGGCCACACAGTCCCGCGGGCATTATGGAACCGCCACCAAATTTTACTGTGGGTAGCAAGTGTTTGTCTTGGGATGCTGTGTTCCTTTTCCGCTCCTTGTTATGTCCAAATAACTCAATTTTAGTTTCATCAGTACACAGCACTTTATTCCAAAATGAAGCTGGATTGTCCAAAAGTGCTGTAGCAACACCTCAAGTGACTCTGTTTGTGGCGTGTCTGCAGAAAAAGGCTTCTTCTGCATTACTCTCCCATACAGCCTCTCCTTGTGCAAAGTGCGCTGTATAGTTGAAACGATGAAACAGTGACACCATCTGCAGCAAGATGAGGTTGTAGGTCTTTGGAGGTGGTCTGTGGCTTGACTATGACTGTTCTCACCATCCTTCGCCTCTGCCTATCTGAGATTTTTCTTGGTCTGCCACTTCGGGAGTTCCCTTAACTAGAACTGTGCCTGTGGTCTTCCATTGTCTCACTATGTTCCTCACAGTGGATGGAAACTGACAGCTGAAATCTCGGAGAGAGCTACTTTTCCCTTTCCCTGAACCATGATGTTGAACAACCTTTTGTTTTCAGGCCATTTGAGAGTTGTTCTGAGGCTCCCATGTTGCCACTCTTCAGAGAAGATGCAAAGAGGAGAAAAACTTCCAATTGGCCACCTTAACACTTTCTCATAGTTGGATTCACTTGTGTATGTAGATCAAGGGTCAATGAGCTTACAAAACAAATTTTGTGTTCCAATATTTAGTGCTAAAGGTATTCAAATGACAAGGGTGCCAAAATTTATGCACCTGCCTAATTTTGTTTGAATAATTACTGCACACTTTCTGTAAAACCTATAAACTTAATTTCACTTCTGAAATATCACGGTGTTCATCTGCTATATGATATATTTACCTGAAACTGCTGAGCTGGACAACCAATGATTTATAAAGAAAAATCATGAAAATTATCAGGGGTGCCCAAACTTTTTCATACGACTGTATTTTTCCGCACAGACACGTGCGAGGCCACGTGTTCTTGCGTTATACACATGAGCGCCCATGCCTGTGCTGCAGCTCTTTGCACCAGAGCCTACAACTTTTCCATAAAGACAGAACAAACCTCTAAGGAAAGGTCTCAGAGGAACAATATGTTCTGGGCGTCGTGATGCTCGACATCCTCTGGACACAATCTGCTCTAATGTCTCCACGGGGACATCTTAGGGAAAATGGAGGACATGCTCCATCGCTCTGCTATCCGCAAACAGCAGAACTGGTCAACAAAGTGCAGAAAATCAAGCATTTCTTAAAACCATTAATACTTGCTAGTTCTGACTAAACGCAGACCCATAATGCAGCAAAACCTCTCAGACGATCAGTCAAAATATTCAGTTACACTACAGTGACCCTTAGGGTTGAAATCAACTGATATTTATACAACCCCAAATCAGAAAAAGTTGGGATGGTAAGGAATATACAAATAAAAATAAAATGCAGCGTTTCTTACATTTATTTTACTTTTATTTCATTGCAGAGAGTATGAATCCAATATATTTCTTGTTTTTTTTTCTGGCCAACATCATTTAATTTGTTAATAAACATCTATTCAACACATTCCAAAATAAGTTGGGAATTAAGGACTAGTAAATGATGTAAAAAATAATAATGATGCGATTTCAAGCAGGTGATTATAATCATGATTTGCTACAAAAGCAGTATCCAGGAAAGGCTTTGAGGAGCAAAGATCTCCAGTTTAAAGGACAGAGGATCTCCAGTTTATCAACAAATATGTAAGAAAATTATTGAAATGTTTAAAAACAATGTTCCTCAGAGAAAGATTGGAAGGGATTTACATATTTCTCCCTCCACAATGCATAATATCATTAAACAATTCAAGGAATCTGGAGGAATTTCAGTGCATAACGGGTAAGAACACAAGCCAAAACTAAAGAGGGGTGATCTCCGATCCCTCAGACGGCACTGCATCAGGAACCGGCATTCATCAATAGCTGATAGAACCACATGGGCAAGGGGTTACTTTATCAAACCTTTATCAAGCACTACAATACAGTTACATTCACAAATACCACTTAAATCGTTATTGTGCAAAAAAGAATCCTTTTGTTAACCATGTCCTGAAGTGGTGTCAACTTCTCTGGGCTCGGAGGCATCTGAGATGGACCATCACCCAGTGGAAACGGGGATTGTGATCAAGTAAATCAGTATTCCAGATTTTTTTTATTTGCATGTTCCATGCGACCCAACTTTTTCAGATTTGGAGTTGTAGTATCTATATGTAATGTGGTGGGGTTGCACCTCACCCAAAGCAGAACCTAAAAATGACATGGAAAATACTAAAATATGAATATAATCTCCCTGTATAGTTAATATTTAACTCCATGCTGTTGCTTCCTGCTGTTCCAGTTTCCACTACCTCCCATTCCCCATTCTTCTCTTTTGATATTGCTCCAAATGTTCATTCGTTCATTTTTTATACACACTTAATCCAGTTCAGTGTTGCAGTGAGCCAGGAAGCAGAGGGTCCAAGGTAGGAACCAAATGCAGGTCACCAATACATTGCAGGACTCCTTAGAAAAACCAGCTGAGCTGTCGCATAGCTTAGGATATTCCTAAGTTGAAATCTGGCTCGAAACTCTAGCCAAGGATCTCTGGAGCTGTGAGGTGACAGCACTAATCACTGCACCACCCTGCCCTCCTTCAAGTATTCAATTTAATTCGATTTAGGTGGCACTGGAGATGCACGGAAATTTTGGTGACCAAAAATATTTGGCCACTTCCTAAAATGGCACTTTCATTTTTTTGGTCAAAAAAGTAAAAACAACGAAATTTTTGTCAAAAAAAAAGGTTCACATCAGGCCGGGCCAGAGTGTGGAGATGAACTCAGTAAACAAATGTCTTGATCTCAAGTCATGTGTATGGAGAGTGTGAGAGTGCACTTAAAGCACACTGTAATGGAGAGTGCGAGGAAAGGAAGGAAAGAACATGAGCACAGAAAGGCATTTGCTAATGTGGAAGTCAGCGTGTACAGGAGCTTCAGCACGGGACAGCATTTCTGTCTTACAAGCACTCAGTAGTCCTGGGTGTGCTTCTTTCTCTCTCGCTCACCACTGCCTGCATCTCACTAACGAATTAACTAACTGATTTGTGAAACTTTTACAATCATTTCTGTAGGATCAGAACACCCGTGCCAATATCCCATGTTAAAGCACGACTTCAAGGGTATTATTGGGATTATACCACAGTTCCATCATCACCATTTATTGTTAAATTTTAAGATACTGTGGTAGCCTAGTGGGTAAGGTACTGGACTATGGACCAGAAGGTCCAGGGTTCAAATCCCACCTCTGGCAAACTGCCACTGTTGGGTCCTTGAGCAAGGCCCTTAACCCACAGTTGCTTGGATTGTAAGACTGTATCAATTGTAAGTCGCTCTGGATAAGGGCGTCTGCTAAATGCTGTAAATGTAAATGTAAATGTAATTCCTTATTCATCTTATTCATTGTGTCACAGTGCATCATTACACCCCTAAATCTATGTCATTATTGGAATATAATGGATCCCTAACGGAACATTATCCACTGTCTTAATTGGTGTCTCCGGGATTAGTGAAGACGTTGTTCTTATCGTCAAACCAAAGTCTCAAAAATCAGCTCGAGTCGCAAATGAGATGCAGATGTTTTATTTATTTCAATGAAACTATTGGATTTTCAGTATTGGGGGCGTGCCTTTGGCTTATCAACCATGAATGTGCTCACTGGTCTGTTGGATGGGGTGTCTTTAGTGCCAGATTTTGCTCCAAACCCACAGTTTGTAAATGTTTTGTGCTGTGTTTTCTTTAGGAAATGCAGTTTAGAGCTCTAGATTTCAAACTGAATCCATAATGGACACTTAACTGCGAAAATATATAATACACATTATCTATGCAGAGTACACTATGATTTTACTGCTGTGGCTGGACAATTAAAGGCCCAAACTGGTTGTGTTATGGGTCGTTGTTGCTGCAGTGTCAGTAGGGAAAAGCATGTGTAAGAAAATAAAAGCCTTCAGTGAAATTTATGAAACTGCAGGGAACCAGCATCCGTGCTAGGTTTCGTGCTTTTTACCTCCAGAGTTAAAAATTGAAAACATCTGAATCGTTTATACAATCAGCATGAAGTAATTCTCTAGTTCCTTGCACTTAAAACTGATCTCTTGGGGATGACTGTTCAGTGTCAACTGAGAATTTTAGAGCGAATGGTGTTCTCTTGCAGCAGGAAAACAGCAGCGTCTGTTACCATTTGCTGCCTGGTTTGACTAAAATCTTGTCTGGTTACATCTGTAACATCGCAAAAACAAAAACAACCTCTTTGGTAGAAATCCAAATCAAGTACTAACATATTATTTAGTACTACCTTTGGGTTTAGGTTGCAGACAGAATCCCTATTTCATGGCATGCAAGCACCCTGGATAGGGCACCCGTCCATCACAGGGTTCCATACCCAAGAAGTCTTGAAGGTTCGAAGCCAGGCCCTCAGGAACTTTTCTATACATCAACCTGTCTGTATCCCTGACAGCTGCTACCATAGGATTAATGCATGCTTACATTTTTACAACGGCCAATTCACTAGCCCACTAAAGGAGAAGACCCATGCACAAGTCCCAATGGTGCCTTCTTGCCAAGCCATGCATCATGCATGCATAATTGTTTGCCAGTCCTTCAGTGGGATGGTGCCCATGTTGCCCACTATGAGGAATCACAGAGTAACTAAAAGAACAGAACACCAAACCTAGAGCTCAAATGAAAAGCCAAAGATGACAGTGACTCCTGGAGACAAATGCGTAGGTGACACTGAGAAAAACCAGACTTTTATAGAGCTCACCTTCACAAAGAAGGAACAGAGGAGAAACCAAGCTTAATTGGGCAACCCAGCCTCATAAAAAAGAAACATTAACAGAAATCAGGAATAATTAGGATAAAACCTTGAGAGGAACCAGCTGCAATTGGTGAACCCATCCTCATTAGGTCCTCTCCTTGAGAGGAACTGATTTCAAATCAGCCTCCCATCCTCATTAGGAAGAACCCTTAATCTGAACCAGGCATAAATGGGGATAAAACCTTAGAGGAACCCGTCCTCATTAGGAACCATTCTCACTTGAGGCACCCATCCTCATAAGGACGAAAAACTTTGACAGGAATCAGGTTAAATTAGGGAACCCATCCAGGTATGGACGAAACTTTGAAGGGGTATGATTTAAATTAGGGAACCCATCCTCCTAAGAAGAACCCTTAAGGTGACATTAAGAAGAAACCTTATGAAGAATCAGGCTCGTTTCGAAAAAGGAAGACATGCTCGGTGCTTAGCTGGAGTTAAATACCGTTTAAAATCCTGTCAGGCTCCGGTTATCTCGATACAAACTATATCTATAGAGCTATGACAAACCGTTAGAGCGACCAAAAACCGGTTTAAAAAAACAACCGTTAACCCGCGCGCGACAGTTAATGAGTGTCGGTTAAGGACACCTGGCGTCACGTCGGGAAAAGTCTCCCATAACCAGAAGCGTTAAAACCAATAAAACTACATTTAAGTGAATGAAATAAGAGGCAGTATGTAATATTTAAATGATTTTGACAGGAAAAGTCACTCACCTGCATTTTGAAATAGGTAAAACAGAGACTCAAGTGCAGGAGAAAAATATCCTCGCGCTCTCGCCGAGTCTCTCACGAAGAACTGAGTACCGATCGCTCATACACGCAAACACACACAAACAGAGAGAGAGAGAGAAAGAGAGAGAGAAAGAGAGAGAGAGAGAGAGAGAGCATGTGGTACTACGTTTGTGAGGTCCTCACAAATGTACATGGTGGTGCTTGAAAGTTTGTGAACCCTTTTGAATTTTCTATATTTCTGCATAAATATGACCTCAAACATCATCAGACTTTCACACAAGTCCTAAAAGTAGATAAAGAGAACCCAGTTAAACAAATGAGACAAAATGTTATACTTGATCATTTATTAATTGAGGAAAATAAGTAGGATTACAGTCAGGTGTTTTCAATCAATGGGATGACAATCAGGTGTGAGTGGGCACCCTGTTTTATCTAAAGAACAGGGATCTATCAAAGTCTGCTCTTCACAACTCATGTTTGTGGAAGTGTATCATGGCACGAACAAAGGATATTTCTGAGGAGCTCAGAAAAAGAGTTGTTGATGCTCATCAGGCTGGAAAGGGTTACAAAACCATCTCTAAAGAGTTTGGACTAAACCAATTCAAAGCGTATAATAGTTGGCGAGGTCACAAAGGGCCCCAGGGTAACTTCTAAGCAACTGAAGGCCTCTCTCACATTGGCTAATGTTAATGTTCATGAGTCCACCATCAGAAGAACTCTGAACAACAATGGTGTGCATGGCAGGGTTGCAAGGAGAAAGCCACTGCTCCCCAAAAAGAACATTGCTGCTCGTCTTCAGTTTGCTAAAGACCCGTGGACGAGCAACCAGTCAAGGCTATTGGAAGCCAATGTTTTGGGCACACATGAGACTAAAATAGAACTTGGTTTAAAAGAAAAAGCGTTATGTAATGGGAAGGGAAAACACTGCATTCCAAGCATAAGAACCTTATCCCATCTGTGAAACAAGGTTGGTGGTAGTATCATGGTTTGGGTCTGTTTTGATGCATCTGGGCCACCCCCCAGGACGGCTTGCCAATCACTGATGGAACAAGAATTTGATGATCAGAGAATTCTAAAGGAAAATGTCAGGACATCTGTCCATGAACTGAATCTCAAGAGAAGGTGGGTCATGCAGCAAGACAACGACCCTAAGCACACAAGCCGTTCTACCAAAGAATGGTTACTGAAGAATAAAGTTCATGTTTTGGAATGGCCAAGTCAAAGTCCTGACCTTAATCCAATCGAAATGCTGTGGAAGGACCTGAAGCGAGCAGCTAATGTGAGGAAACCCAGCAGAGCAGAAACCCAGAACAGCAGACTTTGATAGATCCCTGTAATATGTATGTAATATTGGATCATTTTCCTCAATAAATAAATGACAGAGTAAAATATTTTTGTCTCATTTGTTTAACTGAGTTCTCTTTATCTACTTTTAGGACTTTTGTGAAAATCTGATGAAGTTTTAGGTCATATTTATACAGAGATACAGAAAATTCTAAAGGGTTCACAAACTTTCCACTGTATGTTGCTGGTTTTAGCTAGTTGAGGCTGGTACGGCTGGTCTGCCAGCTTGGTTTAGCTGGTGTTATACTGGTTTAGCTGGTTGGCCAACTGGTGTGTGTCCAAAACCCCTTTAAAAGCAGCCAACCAGACCAGCCTGACCATCTAAGGCTGGCGACCAGATAAAACCTTCTGGGCTAGGCTGGTCTTTTCAGCAGGGATAGCGTAGGTGATCAATTCTACACCTATACCTAACACTAACTTTAACCTCAGTAGCCTAAACAAAATCTTTTGTCTCTGTTAGTTTTCAGAAATTTCATTGCGAGGTCCAGCAAAATGCTCCACAGGCTAAAAAACATCATTTGGTCCCCACAAAGATATGTAAACTTGATGCCCCCTACACGCACTGCAACTTAATGCTATTAAATTCTTACTGCCATTTAATTCTTAATATTTACAAATGATGACCATTATGGTCTTGCATTAGCCCTACATGATACTCCATCTCATTTAATGGCAATTAACAATCCAGCTCATAAATTGAATGACTTGGCACTGATTGGCCCTAATAAAGCAGGAACATGATGTAGCCTAATTCTATTTCATTTATTTATTCAGGCAGTTAACAGTAGATATTGTTGCAAAGCTGCTGAGCCTGACACCAAATGAGCATCTGGGTATGCGGTGGCAAAAAAACTGCCATTAGTAGCATGTTACATGACGTACACAAATGTATTTAAATAGCATAATGTTTTTCCATGCCCATCACACACAAATTACTTAACAAAAAGAAAGTCCCTGTTTATCCTGGTTAGGGTCATAGGGGTTTCTATCTCGGAATTCATTGGGCTCAGGCAGAAGTGCTCCCAATCCAGCAAGTTCTTAAAACAGAATACAACAGTTTACACAACACCATGACACCTTTTGGCTATATGACAGAAGCCAAAGGGCCATTATTACAAAAAATCAATGAAAGACCTAAGCATGAGAAAATGAATGGCACTACGCTAAGTAGAACTGCAAACACCATTGGATGTGATCTTATTAAAGGCTCGAAATGAAGGTTGTCCGGAGTTACGGCATTGATTCATCATTCCGTGGGAGCTTATGGCTCAAAAAACTACAATTGGTTGACCCAGACCATTTTGCATTGCATCGTATGTAATCCCTTATACGAATTAATAAATGAGACTTTAGCTTCTCCAGATCTGGAAATGTGCCATCATTATATGTTTACCCTTCCAATTTTAGAGTGATTCAAAGAAAAATTATGTACCATCATTAAGAAACCCTGTACTGTTTCTCCGCCTTCTGTCTTTTGGCCAGTCCAGGACCAGATCTAAGGTTAGAGGAATATTATGTGCATTGACCCGAAATAATTGACTGGGCCATGTAGGTTTTCTCCGAAGTCTGAATTTATAATCCATACGAGAAAACAGATGGCGATTTGCTTGCCCAGCAATGTTGTGACCCAGGTTCTAGCATTGGTACAGGCATTGCACAGGCACAATTATCCGACTGAGGATTATCCAGGTCATGCTTACACCTGTGCATAATCGGCGGCCAGCCCCTGGCAAACCTGACCAGGATAAAGCTGGGTAAAAGCATGAACTAAACATTATTACATAAGGATTATCCTCTTGATATTACTGGAGAATCCATGTATCAACCACTGGATCTAAATAGAGAACGGAGCAGGAGTTTCAAGGAAATTCTAAGAAGAACTGAAGCTCTTGTTCAGCAGAAACATGGCACACCACTGAAGTAAGCGAGGGTGAAGTTGCGGCTTGAGAGAGATCACCGCTAGCAAACAAAAATGTACGACAAGATCAAAATTAACTGCATGGATTTCCAATTTGCTGACAGCTTGCAAGGGCAGGGAAAATCCTAAAGCTGCTCTGAGATGATAAGCGTTTTGTTATGCTAGGTGCACGTTGTCGTTTCCCTCACCACAGGGGTTGAAAATCAGTTTCTCCTCCGTGTTGGTGCACACAGAGACACATCTTACCACAACGCATGCGACAGATTGTTTCATGGTTAGTGGGAAACTGGGTCATACTGTAAGCTTAAGGTATTAAAACATTTTTGGAGACATTGCTGTTAGGTGAGTCTGTTAACTTATAGCATTACAGTGTGATGCTGCTCACTCACAATAGAAACACTCTATAAAGCCAAAAGTATGTGGACACGTCATCTGCTTAGTGGTCACTGTCATTTCATACTCCTGACAGGGTCATCATATGAAGTATACTGGCACGGGTTGTACTGAACACCTGGGAGTCCAAAGATTTAGCCTTATCATGGCTCAGTGGTTAAGGTTCTTGAGTAGCAGAACTGCCATACATACTGTCATGACGTTATTAGGCCGTCAAGCAAGGTCCTTAACACTTTGTCTGTTGGGCTTCGCAAGTGCAAGCAAACCCTCCTATTTTACACCTGGAACCCAGCACTGACTCACAAAATGGATCAGACATGGGTTAGGAAGTAAACAATGTATTTAACAGAATTAAGGACAGGAGAGAGGGGAGAAAGAGAGAACCTAGACAGGCAGTAGCAGTGGCAACCAGCTGATGGACACAGGGCAGACATGCTCTGGACGGAAGATGGTGCAGGAATAAACTCCTCATATGGGAAATGGGCACAGGTCCTCTAGGCTTCAGGTCAGGTGAGTGGCAGGAACACGGGGACAAACGGGCATAACAGGTAGAGAATATGGCTGTTGCTGGTAAACAGTGGCATTTCCAGTTTGAGCTGCACACACCTGGGAAGCGAGGGCAGAATTCGTCATGAAGATAAAACACAACTGAAACAACAGAAGCTCAAACAAGTGCCGAGAACCTCCTTCTCAACGCTTTTAAGGCAGGGCACACAATAGGTACAGGGGGAAGGCAGAACCTCCAAAAGGGGCAGACAGAAGAAAGAAGAGACAGAAGAAAAAATGGGTAACTAGGACCAAACTCTAACACAGTTACTTTGATGTAGACTGTATCAGTTGTGATTTGCTCTGGATAAGAGTCTCTGCTAAGTGCAATTGATTTAATTAAAAAAATCATGCCTCAAAACTGTCCTTAATAGGTCTCAGATGCAGAAAGACGTCCAAATTTAGTTCTCCAACCCAAGCATACATAACAGATCTAAAGCCGAATGTACTCCTGTCTAATAAAAGACTGTGCCCGTTCTGGTAATGTATATTGTTAATAAATGCAGTGCTAGTCCAGGCAGGTATGACATATCCTCTCCCACATCACCCCGTCACTCTTTATTTCAGTCCTAATGAGCAGAACTCATGGACCAGCTGAATACACTGCCTTGGTCTCTCTCCGTCTCCCAGCTGAATGCACATCGCCAATTAAACTTTTTCTCTGCCACTCCAGAGACCTCACCACCTTAAGCACTCCAAGCACAAGCCTCCTGGCAAACCTCGGAAAAAAAAAAACCCAGAATACATAAGCTCTAAAAATAACCTGGAATGCCTCCCTGGCTTCCTCTAATCCTGTCTGTATTTGTTCTGCTCTGTTACATGGAGACGTTTCTGAGCTTCTGTGCTTCTTAGAGAGGATCTGGTTGGCTTATGAGTAATTCAACTGACAGCCATTAAGATGGTTACTAAGTGTGATCAAAATATACATCAATAAATTTTAGATTACAAAATGGAGCCCACTGATGTTCTCTGGGACTGTGGTGGTGCAGCAGTTAAGGAACTCGGCTGCTGAACTGGACTACGGCCAAGCTGCCACTGTTGGGCCTCTGAGCAAACATCTTATCCCACAAATGCTTGGATTGTATCTTGTAAGATTGTATCAGTTGTAAGTTACTCCGGATAAGAACGACTTACAAAAGCTGGAAACAGGAAAATTAGGTTATGTAGTCTTTTTGTACACAAAGATAAAACCATGAAAATATTTAAATGTCTGATATATAAACTACATTTATGTCATTTAGCAGACGCCCTTATCCAAAGCGACTTACAACTGATACAGTCTTACAATTCAGACAATTGTGGGTTAAGGGCCTTAAGGGCTCAAGGATCCAACAGTAGCAGCTTGGCAGATGTGGGATTTGAACCCTGGACCTTCTGGTCCATAGTCCAGTCCTTTAACCACTAGTCTATCACAGTGCCTAGAACATGTCTGGGTATCTTCAAAAGTCTTCCAAAATGTCTTGTTTTTTTATCCTTAAAATATTAGTCATTATTTGGTCATCTGCCACAAAGAAAAATATCATGCAGAGGTTGTGGTCAGAAACCAAATAGCTGGGCTTCATTGGGCCAGCTGCAGCTATTCTGAGATTTCCAAGACCCTAAAGGCACAGCAACTCCCTATTTCACTATCAGCTATCAAGAGAATAAATCAACGCTTTGAAACAACAGTTGATGTTCCCGGAAAGTAGAGATCTGAAACCTCATCAAGCTGAGATTACCACATGCTGAAATTTACAGTTCTCAAAGACAGAAAAACAAGCCATCAAAAACCGTCAGCAGAGTTCAAGAGCTCAGCAAACAAGACTGTCTAATGCAGGTTTTATGTCTAGAAATGTGTTATGAAGCCATTGCTATAAATTGGGACTGTGGTAGCCTAGTGGTTAAGGTACTGGGCTGGACCAGAAGGTCCAAGGTTCAAATCCCACCTCTGCCAAGCTGCCACTGTTGGGTTCTTGAGCAAGGCCCTTAACCCACAACTGCTTGGATTCTAAGATTGTATAACATGTGTTGCTCAGAATAAGGGTGTCTGCTAAATGACATGTAAATATGTAGACATTGTTGTGTAAAAAACCTCAAGGAGTGAAGTTTCTTAACAAATACAAAAGTTTGTTCCAGAGTGGTTCAGCAAAGTTTGTATGGACCATGATTTGAGTGCATGGTGATGGTCCAGAGAGGTGTCTTAGATCTGGTGAGAAATATAGTGTAAGAAAAATAGTGGTGTGGGGAGCCTGTGCAACCACTGGTACTGGTGAGGATTGTGGCCTAAGACTTTTGCACAGTACTCTATGTATTCTGGCCAGACTAACCCTATTCAGACCCAACCAAGACACATAAGTGGCTGTGACTGAGGGAGGGGAGGCTGGACAAGGGACTGTGCCACCTGGCTAAACATGGTGTGGACCAGGTGGTCGTAATATTTTTGGCTCAGTACATGAAACTGAATAGTTTCTATGGAAACCATATGGGCTCGTTTGAGAAGCAGTTAAAAATAACATTAAGAACATCATTTGCAATATCACCAGCGGCAGCTCTTGCTTATCTTTCAGAACATCGTGTGAAGAAGCAAGACCACAGCTGCCATAAAGAGTTCATGGATTTCTCTCTATTGCGTGTCAATCATGTTGTCGTGAGGATACACTGAACAGCTGCCCGTGTGCAAATATGAAACCTAATCAATTGGGCCAAAAAAACCCAGCCATGATGTAACACGGCTTCATTTGAGCTGCATTGGGCTAGTTTTGCGCTGTGCACCTTGCTCTATTGATCACGTCTGCGTACTGAACCATCTGATATCTCAGGAATATTTTCGTGCAGAATCTGAGCTTGCAGAGCAGTTTTGTCAGGGTGGCTTTAAAACAATCAGGACTGATACTCGGAACATCTGTATGAGTACGTGACCGAAGCAGGAGCACGGATTATATTTGTGTGCGCAATAGCCTGAGCGCTCTAATCTTTCTTAGAAAACGGCCTCGCTAACTCTGCAGCATCGGGATTGGATCAGGGGGAAGGGATTCCATAAAGCTTATTGCTGGTTGGGGTGAAAGGGTGCAAGAGGGAAGCAGAAAGCGAGAATTTAATAGAGAAAGAGGAAGAGTGGTGATATCATGAGTTTTCAGTACAGGGAGTCCCCGATTTGCAATGGGGATACGTTGAGACAAATCCATCGTCAGCTGAATTTGTCATAAACCAATACTGACCAGGATTAAGTGGATCACTTTTTGATCAGTTCCACTTACCATATAGAAGCATTTTGTAGTTCTATAATTACAGACTGTAGTCCATCTGTTTCTCTACATCTTTTGTTCGTCCCCTTTACCCTGTTCTCTAATGGTCAGGACCCCCCAGGACCGGCAGAGATCAGCTACTATTTGGGTGGTGGATCATTCTCAGCACTGCACTGACACTGATGGTGTGTTAGTGTGTTGTGCTGGTACGAGTGGATCAGACTCAGCAACTCCACAGCAGTGCTGCTGGAGTTTTTATTTCACATATACCTTATCGCTCCACCTTGTTGATGTAAAGTCAGAGACAGCAGCTCATCTGTTGTTGCACAGTTTGTGTTAGTCGTCTTCTACTCCTTCATCACAGAATGCTGCCTACAGGATGCTGGTGGCTGGACATTTTTGGTACATGGACTATTTTCGGTCCAGTAGTGACCAGTGTTTAAAAACTCCAGCAGCACTGCTGTGTCTGATCCACTCGTACCAGCATAACAATAAAGGGGACTAACAGAATATGTAGAGAAACAGATGGACTACAGTCTATAATTATTGAACTACAACGTGATTCGATGGTAAGTAGAACTGGTCAAATGGACACATGTAGAAACAAGGAGGTTTACCTAATAAAGTGAGTGGTATTCATGATCAGGAAGCACAGTTCAGTGTTGTGCCGAAAAACTCGATCTGCTGATCTTCCTGCAGAAGCCAAACAGGCAGGAAGACAGACACCAGTCCATACTTACCTCAGCCTTGTCATTATTGCATCAGTTAGCTTTAACAAGACAGCACAGTAACAGTTGGCAGAGCGCTGGATGTAATAAAGTGGAAATTCTGCATTATTAATAAACTCATGTCATACTGCAGCACAGTGACGATGTGAAGTGGCGTGTTAAGCTGTAGAGGGGTCTGCCGAACGAAACCTGCATCTGTTTCTAAACATATGGAAAATAGTTCATTCTGAGGGCACTTGAAAAAGTTTGGGCACCAGCGCTCAAAATTTATGGCCTAAATGGAAGGAACCAAACACAATGACAGCAGAGGACAGATAGCTGATTTAGTGCATACTTTTTATGCATGGAGTCAAACATAACACAAGGTGCACGTGTTAGTGTTGTAGTCAAGAGCCGAGTCTGAGTCAAGACCAAGACTGGGACAGACACTGGACAGCGTACACTGGACAGGACACCAGTCCATCACAAGACTGGGTAGGGGACACAGCCATCTGTACCTGTATGTTTAGGCACCAACAGGCCTCGATCCCATGTTAGACTGCTGCTCCACACAAGCGTCATAATTGTTTACGCTTTATAAATGTTTGGTAATGTTCTCTTGTTCAATGTTTTGCTCCTGCTTATCATCCTCAGGGCCGAAGTGGAGGGATTCACTGGGTGCAGCCAGAAGTACACTCCAGGCAGGGCTCCAGTCACAGGGTTCTGTAGATGTGTCTCTGGACCTTCTTGTTGGAAGCCCAACCTAGGATTTGAGCCCAGGTCCTCAGGAACATCCACGGAGCTACCAGAGTGTACTGAATTGAGTCATTTTGAGGAGCAGTGCTGTAAGGTACTCCTGACTGTGGAGAGTTTGTATGTTCTCCTTATGTCTGTGTTTCACTGAGCATGCATTTCTAACGAATCTTTCCCATCGAGGACACAAAAACCTACAGTGACTCTCCTTATTGGACTAACTGTCCCAACTCACTCATTCCTTACTCTATATGCTGCATTTTTTTACAATACTCTATATTATAAATTGTTCACTTTATGTCTATATATTATTCTATTCTAATTTTACATAGTGTAGTTTCTTTACATATATTCTTTAATTCTTACATTTAACATCCAGGCTACCCCAGGAGAATGGATCCCTGTTTGAGTCTTGGTCCTCCCAAGGTTTCCATGTAACATTTGGGGAGTTTTTCCTTGCCACTGTCTCTGTCTGTGGCTTGCTCAACTAGGGCTTTGAGCCAGTATATGTGTAAGGCTTCTTTGAGACAATGCTGTATGGTAAAAAGCATTATATAAATAAATTTGACTTGACTTGTCTTGACTTGTTTGCTCCACAGTACTCCAGATTCCTTCCACATTCCAAAAGATCTGCTTTTGGTCAAATGGCTGGACTAAATGTGACAGCCTGAGAGTGAGCATTCAGGTGCCCTGCAATGGACTGGTGCCATGTCTAGGGTTGAACCACGACCCTGAATTGGATTAAGCATGTATGGGAAGTGAGTGAGGGAATCATATTTACTCAAACTTAATCCAGTCCGATCAAGAAGAATTGGATCAAGTTGGACTTAACTGAAGTGCAATTAATCTAAAGTGCAAGAGAGAGAGAGAGAGAGAGAGAGAGAGAGAAAGAGAGAGAGAATGATACGATTGCTATTCACATTCTTTTAGGAAGACAATGACTAAAGTGACAAAAGTGAGACCAGAAGCAATGAGAGTTAGAGAAGGTTCAGATTGTTGTAGCCCTGGAGATGGTTGCTAAGAAGCAATGTACAGGATGTGTAGCATCTAGCAAAGGAGGAAAACAGGGAGGAAGAGAGAGAGAGAGAGAGAGAGAGAGAGACAGGGACATCCAGGTTTCTGTGTGTGTGTGTGTGTGTGTGTGTGCATGCGCTGGACGTCAGTGTGCAGTGGTTCAGACTAAAGCTGAATGGCCCCGGCTATTTATAGCCCACTGGTTCACTGAGGAGTCTCAGCTTTAATTATGAGAGAGAACAAGGGACACAGAGGGAGAGAGAATGGCAGGCAATATTCTATTAATTAAACAAAATGATTTTTTGATTTTTGATCCAAAATCTCAAAGTAAGATTCATTCATATCTTTAGTAACAAATATACCCTCATCAGGGTCAGAGTCAGGTCCAAAAACTCTGGGAGCACGATGGAGACACAATGATTATAATAATGATTAGCAGTAGAGCTATTACTATTGTTATTACTATTACTAGCATTAGAGGTAGTAGTACTGTTGTTATTATTTGTAGAAGTGACTGTGGTAGCGTCTTGGTTGAGGTTCTGGACTATGAACCACAGGGTCCATGGTCCATGGTCCATGGTCCATCTCAGTGCCGGAACTCCAGAATGATAGAATAAAATACACACATATAAACCAATATGATTTTCAAAATGTAAGGATAGCTGAGAAACTGAAAGAGCAAACTCGTAATGGAAATAAATAATACACTGCCTGGTCAAAATACGGGTCACACACACTATTATTTGGTTGGCTCGCCTTTAGCTTTGATAACAGCACTTATTCTCCGTGGCATTGTTTCCACAAGCTTCTGCAATGTCACAACATTTATTTCTGTCCAGAGCTGCATTCATTTTTCCCCAAGATCTTGTATGGATGATGGGAGATTTGTTCCACCGCGCAAAGTCTCCTCCAGCACATCCCAAAGATTCTCACTGGGGTTCAGGTCTGGACTCTGTGGTGGACAATCCATGTGTGATAATGATGGCTCATGCTCCCTGGACCCCTCTTTCACAATCTGACCCTTCTGAAACTGATGAACATCTTTTCCACGACCACAGGATGTCTTTCGACATGGTTGTGTAACAAATGAGAAGCTCCTCACTGCATCAGTTAGGGTTAAAGAACTTGCTGCCAGCTGATACATAATCACCAATGCAGGAACTATCCAATGGGAGGTGCTTTTTTAACTCTTTAACTATATGCTTAGTTAAATCCAGGTGGTGACCTTTTATTGGTCAGGCAGTGTAGGTAAGGATATTTAGTTATGCACTGTATCAGGAGTGCTGCATTAGTATTAAAAATAGATAATGGTGCAGCGGAGTTGCAGCTCATCTGCCCTGCTCACGTGGGTAGGGTGTTTCTGCCATCCTTCCCTCCTTTAACACTTATTCAGTCTCAGTACAGAAATGAACAAGTCATTTCACCTGAGGACAAAAGAACACTGATCTAATAAAGCCACAGTTACAGAACAAACATTGTGAAACTTTTAGATAAGGTTTATCTTTGTTTTGTGTGTGTTAGACCTTTTACTCCATTCAATGGTCTGATGCAAAGCAGTGAAACAACATTTATTAGAAATAAACTTAATTAAAGAAAAACAAAAGAACACTTTGTAGTAATTTGACTAGAGGTGCCCAAACTTTTGCATACGACCTCAAACCAAACAATGAAAGTACATTTGGACTTAAATCTACCTCACTTTGCTTCACACAGGGTCTCTTCACATTGAAGTAAGTTCTTATACTTGCTTTGTTGTATTGGGTCTGCAGCTTCACTGTCGCAGTGGTACAATCCAGTTGCTGCAGTTAGCAGGTCCTGAGGGGTCCGAGGTTGCAATGGACTGGTGCCCTGCCTGGGTTGGACAGATACTTAGGAGAACACAGGGCACCCCTTTAATAAGAGTGCCCTGGATGGGCCGCCAGTTTATCGCAGTGCTGTTTAGACACCTGTGGGGGTGATCCCTTGATCAAATCTGGGTGGTTATTATTATTATTATTTTTATTATTATTATTATTATTAGTAGTAGTAGTAGTAGTAGTAGTAGTAGTAGTAGTAGAGTTCTTATGATAATATTTTTTCATTAATAAAATTGTGTAATAAAAAAGTCTGTTTCTTGTTATGTATATTTTATTTCAATTCTTAATCTATTGTTCATTTATTTAAATTTATTACTAATAATAATTATTAGTAATTATTATTACTTATTAATTATTACTACCAATAATTTTATAATAATGATAATGGTAATTATTATTATTATTATTATTATTATTATTGTTATTATTAAAGTAGTTTTGTATTTTATTCAATTTAATTTCAATTATTTCTCTTTCTAATTTAATTTAAATTAATTTAGTGTATTCATATTCAAGCGTTCATTTTCATAACATTCGTATTTAAGCGTGTAATATTAACTCATTTAATGACTATTTTTATGTAATTGTATTTAAATTTGACTTTTATTTACAGTACCTAATACGCAGGACGCTCCTTTCTGATAACTCGGAAGCAAATCCCAAATGGTTTTTGAAAATACATTTAGTGCACTACATAAGGTGCCTAAGACATGACTTTACACTTAACCTAGTGCTCAGAAGTAGTGACTAAAGTGACATTTGAGATGCGGCCACGGACAGGTTGGCACTCTGACGTGAGAAAGATAATGGATCCAAACAAACTAGCTGAGCCGAGCTTAGCTTAAAACAGCAGTTAGAATGCGTGAATTAATTAACTGTGGAGATTAGAGACGTTTAAATCATTGTACCATGGACATGTTTAATAAATTAACGACTTTGTTCCAGCAGGCACTGGAAACGGTGAGTTGTAGCTAAAGTTCGAACAACTTTTGTGTGTCTCGAGCCTAGCAGCTTTAGCCACAGAGCTAACACCAGTAAGAGTAAACAAACAGGTGACAGGCTTAACATAAACATTAATGTTAGTTTAAAGTGCAGAAAAAGAGCTGGACCTAACTCTCATGTTGTACAATACGTTTAAATGACTTGTCCATATTATATCGAGATTAAATATAAAAATACAATACAGTTGGACTTTTTATTAAGTGGATATAGCATTGTGTAATTAATATTGGTGTGTAATTATAGCTTTTCTCTGTACTGTATGGAGACTGTTTTGTGTTTTAATCTTCATCGGGATCTGCAGAACATTCCTGCGAGTCTAATCAGGTCCTGCAAGTCTGAACACTGCAGAGGAAACACCGAGAACCTGAAACACTCAAACAAAAATGCACTTTATTTACCTTGAACTGTATTTGAACACATTTATTTTTTATATATGACGTTTTTATGGTTGCAATATTGTTGTATTATGTATGCAAATGTGAAGACCTTGTGTATTTTTAGAGTGCATATATAAATACAATAATAGTAATAATAATAGTAAGAAGAAAATTTGTTATCATTTCTATAATAGAATTATTTTTACTGTATTTCTATGGTATAAACTACTAGACTCTTTCCCGGGTTCTTTTCTGGAGTTTGCATGTTCTCCCCGTCTGAATCGGTGACCGGTACGCCGGTTATCTCCCACATTCTAAAGAAACTAAAGTCCAAGTACCCTACAATGGCCTGGCATGTCTAGGGTTACCCTCTTTCACAGATATATTAAATCTACACTTCCAGTCAGTTCCAGAACTAGATTTGTGGTCATGTGACGCAGACCAGGGGTGCCCCCTCTCAGCTGTTTTTACAGTATGACCCAGTCTGCCTCTGATCTCTGCTACATGACCTTTCTGTTCCAGAGGGAGCCTTCAGTGAATCTGCAGGACTCATTCGTCGAGCACTGGAAAGGAATAACCAACTATTACATTGAAACTACAGGTGATGGTCTCAAATTTCGAAAGAAAATGCATTTTAGAAAAAGATTTCAATACGTGCAATCTGTTATAAAGCACAGTCGAGCATTTTCATGTGTAATGCACCAATATTGAGTTATCATGAATACCTTTTAATCTTTTTACCTTTTTTAGCTTAACCATGAACCTACTAAACTAACGTACATGTCTGTGAGTGCACCTGCGACTCTTTCCTGTGACTCTTCCCTCTAGACGAGGCGCGGCCGGTGAAGCAGACGGACATCCCGTGGAGGCTGAAGCAGATGCTGGATATCCTGGTGTTCGAAGAGAGACAGCAGGATGTGGAGGAGACCGGGTCCTGCATGGAATACCTGCTCCAGCACAAAGTGCTGGAGACGCTCTGCACGCTGGGAAAAGCACAGGTTAACAAACACACACACATATGTACTGGTACCAAGCTTGAAGATAGATTGTATATCCATATTATCAGGTTCAGGTACAATACAAGTGAAGTTGTAGTCCTCCTGAGTCCCCTAGTACTTCCCTGGACAGTCACTAGTGCTCTGGGAGTGTACATATAACTAAAAAGTGTATTGTTTATGTCTGAAAAGTCTTTTATGAGTTAATATCTCTTCATAAGGGCTCTTTATAGGGGTGCAACGATGCAAAAAACTGACATCGTGAAAGCGTCACGTGCCTTCTCTTTATGACATGGGATACAATTCCTTTGTTTGAATCATACATCATATAAGGCATGTCTTCCGTCCTACAGTGGACACTGGATATATTTTAGTATTCAGTGGTACCTCGATTCTCGACGCATTTTAATAAGGTTTTCTCGCCGTTTGCTCGGGACACTTGCTTAAACTTGTATGAGTCGAGCGGCACAACTCGATTCACGACTCAGGATTTGCGAGTCACAATTCAGTACACATTGATTCAGTGATTCAGATTCACATAGCTCTCGCTCAGTGCAGATCTATGCTGTGTTTGTCGTGCTTTTCTCCATTTTTGCATCTACAGTACTGTATTTTTAGTGCAAATCCATTTCCATGGGTCCTAAAAAGGTTATAAGAGCCAACCGAAAGCAAAACAGGACCTGGATCCTCCAGAACACAGACTGCAGTTAGCTTAGCAGCTATGCTGGTGCTCTGAGTTCCACTTTTAAGCCATTCCTCACTAAATTACACAAGATTTTTCAACATTTTATTATAAAATAAGCTTTGGATTAATACTTTTGGCCAGCTGTAGGTTTATGTGTTTTAAAAATGAACTTAGTTCTCATTATTTATCATAGGCTCTGCTATGATACAGTACAGACGCTGTACCAGACACTCATTAAACTCATCAGTCCATGTTACGTTTATCTTATGATGGTTTTGTTGAACGTATCCCCATCATAAATCAGAGCTCCTGTACAGTACAGCTCCATTTATGCATACAATGTCTTTGTTTTTTCTGCGCAGTATCCTCCTGGAATGAACCAGCAGGTGTTGGTGTTCTTCTGGAAGCTCCTGACGCAGATCCAGAAGCCGATGCTCCATTTGGTCAATGTGTATCGACCTGTACAGGTGAGAGAAGCATGTGGACGGTAGTAGTAAATGCTAAGGAAGTGACTGGGAATCTACTCAGGGTCCCTCAGGTTTGATTTCCAAGCCTGTCTAAACTGTGGTAGAATCTTGATTAATCATTGCGTTATGATTCGTGAGTTGGCTATAGTACATCAGCCATTTTTCTCTTTTCCCGTATGTTTATTGCACTACAGAAGCTGATTCGTCTGTGTGGCCTCCCAGACTCTCAGACCGAGAAAGAAGAGTCTCAGTTTCTCTTCTCCGTCTGTTCTTGCGTAAAGAAAGACCCGTACGTCCTAAACTACATATTAGAGGTGCGTCGTGTTATGGCAGCTCAGCATGTCCATGTTTATGTACTGATAATACGGGTGAATTCAAACAAACATAAAGGAACGAAAACTCACCCGCGGTCTCCATAACAGGCTACCAAAGAAGTTCAGCCAAAGAGATCCGAGGCTGCCTTAGAGGTCAGTCTAGAAGAAGGAGCTAGTGGAACGTCCAGTCTGGAGGGCTCTCTGTCTCCTTCCAGTTTCGTCGAGTCTCCCCAGAGTTCCCAGCCAGGCACAGGCCTCATCCAGATCCTGGTTCAGCTCAGCCAGAGCCAGGTGAGTCTACAGCGTGTCACATTAAGAAGTGTGGAATGAAATGGAGTGCACTCCGAAAGCAATTTGTCCTAATACAGCTGATAAAATGCACCCGAAATCATTTCTGAATGTACTCGTACCGAGGCCTGGTGTCGTGTTGTGTGTCGTGTCAGAAAAGCCGTATCGCTCTGAGGGCCACGGAGAGCATGCTCCTGCTGACGAGCATCTCTCAAGAGGACACGGCCAAGCTGCTGGCAGAGGGCACGCCGCTGTGTCTCCTTCTGGCACAGAGAGCGCGTGAGCTCTACAGCCTCATCCCTACCACGATGCACCCCGATGACCTGCACGGCTACCCCCTCAAACAGTGGAGGTAAGAGCGTGTCTGTCTCAGATTCCCATCCTTGATGGATTCTAGTTTTCATAAAACACTCATTAACAAAAAAATTCAATCTGTGTGCTTTTTTGTTTATGTAAATGTCAATATGAACTCTCCGGTTCATAACAGCTTGGTTGTAGCACCAATTACATTCAGGAACGTGAGCTTCCTTTATGGGGTTATATTTGTATTGTTACTATCCTCCACTTTATGGAAGGAGTTCCATAGCATGCTTTGTTTTTGGCAGGGCTCAGTTGTCTCAGGGATGTGCGGAAGAGAGCCAGCTGTTCTCCGGTCAGGAGGACGTAGAGCGATTTTTCGCCTGGCTCGACTTCTGTGAAGAGCTCATTAACAAAGCGCCGAAGGTAACACGCTAATGAGATCATCATAACGACACGATTCCGCTTCCATAACGAGTGTATCATCTAGAACGGTTTTAAACACCGGCTGTGTGGTGCCATTAACTGCAGAGTGTTACAGGTACTGAATACGTAAACATCGCACGGAGGCAGTGTTACCGATAAAGACCACCCAGCGCCGGCACCCCTTCTACCCTGCGGTCCCTATTTCTAGAAACTGTGTTGATTTCGTTCTCTCTGCAGGTACTTGGTGTTAAACTCGCTGAAGCTTTGCACCAGCAGTGGCTCACCGGCGCCGTTCAACCTCAGCTGCTACAGATGTGAGTCAAGTAGCTTCAGATTCAGCTCCCGTATTTAAACGCAGTCTCTAAACTGAACTAGGTCTGCATTTCCTGAAGGAAATACAACAGTGCTTGAAATGTGGCAAACAGAAAGAATGTGGCATGTGAGCAAATACTTTTGGCTGTGTGCGGGGGCGTGTCCCAGTACTTTTGGCCGTGTGCGGGGGCGTGTCCCAGTACTTTTGGCCGTGTGCGGGGGCGTGTCCCAGTACTTTTGCCCGTGTGCGGGGGCGTGTCCCAGTACTTTTGCCCGTGTGCGGGGGCGTGTCCCAGTACTTTTGGCCGTGTGCAGGGGCATGTCCCAGTACTTTTGGCCGTGTGCAGGGGCATGTCCCAGTACTTTTGGCCGTGTGCAGGGGCATGTCCCAGTACTTTTGCCCGTGTGCGGGGGCGTGTCCCAGTACTTTTGGCCGTGTGCAGGGGCGTGGCCCAGTACTTTTGGCTGTGTGCGGGGGCGTGGCCCAGTACTTTTGGCCGTGTGCAGGGGCGTGTCCCAGTACTTTTGGCCGCGTCCAAATACTTTTGGTCATGTGCAGGGAAGTGTCCTAATACTTTTGGCCGTACTCTGTGACGTGTCTTCATCTGCCCTCCTGTGTCTGTGCGGTGCAGGTCGGAGGTTCGAGTCCTGGTCCACACTGCTCTGCTGTCCTGTTGCGTGCATCACGTTCACTCCGCGGCCCTGCTGAACGAGCTGGTCTACTTCCTGCTGGGCGGCGACACGCGGCACGAGCAGCCCTCGGTCACGCCGGCGCCCTCGCACGTGCTGCGCCACCATCTGATCGAGCGCTGCGACCACATCTCGGACGAAGTGACGCCTCGTTCTGATAGTACGACCCCAGCCGTGTACTGCTCGGGCGCTCCGTGCTTGATGCCTTGTTCTTTTCACCCTTAGATTAGCGTCACTACTTTGAGGCTGTTCGAGGAGCTCCTGAAGAAGCCCCACAGGCACATCCTGACCAATCTGGTGCTGCGGAATCTCGAGAGCCGATCCTACAGGCTGCCGGGTTCAGGGGGCGGGGACGAGAGGCCGGCGACGGATCCCGACTTCCTGGAGGAGTCAGAGTGAGGAGAATGACTAGTGAAAGCAGCCGATGAGCCGCTGGGTGTTTGTTAAAAGTCCTGTCTGTCCATGTTCCCTGCCAGAGAGATGGAGGAGGATCCGTTCTTCACAGACGGCGAGTTCGGTGCCAGCGAGTCTCTGCTGTGCCTGTCCAGGGAAGAGCGGAGGTCCGGCGCAAACACGCAGATCGCTGAGACGGTCAACAGGTAGGGCCAGGGGCTGCGTTCATTAGGCGATGCATTGTGTGGGACATGTGTTTATATTATTTTCCAATTAGCAACAAACAGGAACAAACCAAAACAGGTGCGACATGGGGGTTCTGTTGATTCTGCTCATTTGACAGCAGGTTAGCTCCCAAATTAACACCGCAGCTGACTTCAAGGGTGATCTCTCTTTTCCAGTTTCCTCTGTCTAGTTCCTCAAGAGGCGAAAACAAGTCAGCACGTGCAGGGAGCTGGGTATGATACGTACGTCCACGATGCTCTCAAATCGGTAAGGGAAAACAAAACGCAGTAACTTTCATTTCCCCTCTTAACATACTAAATGTTTTCATATTGTGCTCTAATTATACAGTGCTTGAAAAGTGGCCAAAAGTATTGGGACACAAACCCGCACATGGCCAAAAGTATTGGAACACACCAGAAAGTGGCCAAAAGTATTAGGACACTCACCCACACGTGGCCAAAAGTATTGGGACACACACCAGCAAGTGGCCAAAAGTATTAGGACACACACCTGCACGTGGCCAGAATTATTAGGCCGCTCACCCACACGTGGCCAAAAGTATTGGGACACGCATCTGCATGTGGCCAAAAGTATTAGGACACACACCCGCATGTGGCCAAAAGTATTAGGACACTAACCTGCACGTGGCCAAAAGTATTGGGGGACACACCTGCACATGGCCAATAGTATAAGGGGAGACACCCGCATGTGGCCAAAAGTATTAGGACACGCACATGCACATAGCCAAAAATATTAGGACACTAACCTGCACGAGACCAAAAGTATTGGGACACACCCACACGTGGCCAAAAGTATTAGGACACACACCCGCATGTGGCCAAAAGTATTAGGACACTAACCTGCACGTGGCCAAAAGTATTGGGGTGGGGACACCCGCACGTGGCCAAAAGTATTGGGGGACACACCCTCACGTGGCCAAAAGTGTTAGGACACACACCCGCATGTGACCAAAAGTGTTAGGATACACACCCGCATGTGGCCAAAAGTATTAGGACACACACCCGCACATGGCCAAAAGTATTTGGACACACCCCCACATGTAGCAAAAGTATTAGGACACACACCCGCACGTGACCAAAAGTATTGGGGGACACACCCGCACGTGACCAAAAGTATTGGGGGACACACCCACACGTGGCCAAAAGTATTAAAGGACACACCCGCACGTGACCAAAAGTGTTAGGACACACACCCGCATGTGACCAAAAGTATTAGGACACACTCCCGCACATGGCCAAAAGTATTGGGACACACACCCGCACGTGGCCAAAAGTATTGGGACACAAGCCACATTCTTTTTACTCGCCACATTTCAAGCGCTGTTGTAGTTCCTCCAGGAAATGCAGATCTAGTTAATATCGTGATTTTAAAATAAAACACGTGTGCAAATGATCTAAATTACTAAGCGACAATGTGACTATGATAATGTCTGTTCATCGTCCATTTTGTTCAGCATCCTGTTTCCCAGAACGTAACGCGGAAATGCAGTAGCTGTGTGCTGTTACACACTTTGTATGTGTATGACTCTCTTTATACAGTTTAAAGAGTGTTCAGCCATGTCTGCAGACTGGGGATGGCCGGACACCCCAAAACCAACTGAAGTCTCCTCCGGTGGTGTCTTCTACGAAGGCCACTTCCTCAAAGTGTTGTTTGGCAGGATAGCACGGATTCTGGAGCAGGTACATGATAGATATGAGGCTTTTCACTTGTAGTAGTAACTCGCGTCATGTTTTCAAAAAGAACCGACTCTCAGTTGTTTGTGTTGTGTTTGGTGTGTTTGTGGTTTTTTTTTGGGCCAGCCATATGAGCTGAACCTACAGGTGACATCGGTGCTTTCGCGCCTTGCTGTGTTCCCTCACCCCCATCTTCACGAGTACCTGCTGGATCCATACATTAACCTGAGCCCTGGCACCCGCTCGCTCTTCTCCACACTCGTCAGGGTGAGAATTCAGCTCGTGTCCTGCGTTCTGTCTCGGTTTCTCACACGACGAAGTTCAGTCGAACCACAGAGCGCTCTAGGTACTGTAGATCAAAGGTCAGGGGTTGATATCTGCATCAAAATGGCGAGATGGTACGTGGAGCCATCGTTTTGTGAATTTTGTGAAAAAGATTGCTCGAGTGTAAGGGGAGCTCACACTAAATACTTACCACTGTAGCGTAAAGAAGCTATTTTTCCTGATTGGTTTTGTTTTTTAATACTGCAGACAAATATTCTAATAAAGAGACTGAGAAATAATTATATATGATCATTTTACCGCTGATAAAATAATGGTATATCTAATTTAATGGTGGCCTAAGACTTTTACACAGTACTGTATATTACCAACTGCATGCCATGTATATAGCTGTAGATTTTGAAATGGCCATAAGAATGAATGAATGAGTGTTTTCTTCTTTTTTTTTTATAAGGATCAGCTCTCATATGATGCCAGCTTTGATTCTGAATCATATTGCTGTATTGATATTGATTTTCATCAAGGTTTAAATTCTAATCAGTCAAATCAAATTAAATGTTATTTTATTATCCGTTTTCAGATCTAATGTTATCCTAATTATTCTGTAAATCTCACTAATCCTAACCAAAACCATACATGATGTGAAAAAAGGGAACATTTGCCGCTTTTCTTACTGTATCTCAATCTAGGTGATCGGGGAGCTGATGCAGAGGATCCAGCATATCCCGAACTTCAGCCAGAGGCTCGTCATGGTCAGGAGGCAGCTCATGGGCCTCGAGGGGGAGACCATGTAAGAGACAGATCTTATGTACATTTAATCATTTAGCACACGTTCCACCTGCTTTCTGTTTATGCTATATCTAATGCAGTTACATTTTTTAAACACCAGAGGGCCATGCTCCCATACGCTTTCTTTTACTCCGGCTTCTTTTAACAATGGTTTGAACGCGGAGTAAAAGAAGCCATTTTTGTAAAAAGGGAACGTCCATCCCTGAACCGAGGAGGGGGCCTCAGAGTACACCTCTCACCATCTTACAACGGAGCCATCGCAGCCCTTCCCAAATCCTGTGTGAATGGCACACATGGCCATTGTCGTTAATGGCTATGGCAGTCTGCATATTAAACTGATCACCGGTCCCATTGTTATGCAATGGTGCTGTATATAAGATTGGGGAAGTTTTCCAACTGCTGAGACTGAAGAAGTCACTTAGATGAGTGACGAAACGTTTCTCCAACAAAATCTATGTCCAGATGAACAGATTCAACTTCTGGGATACTATAGATACAGGCAGCAGGTCCTGTAACACGAAGCCTTGTGTGTTTGTGCAGGATGGATCACGGCACTCTGCTGAAGGGCGTGATCGTACTGGAGGAGTTCTGTAAGGAGCTCGCAGCCATCGCCTTCGTCAAGCTCCCTCTGGGCGACCAGGAGCGTCTCGCCGGCTTCATGGACGGCCCCGACGCCTCGTGATGGGGACAGAGGTTGGACTGAGGTTTCGGGGTGAACCACACTGGCACACTGTTGCACTTTCAGCACGTCAAGGATCATTTGTCTCGGCTCGGTTTATGAACCTGTTGAAATCCGTGAGCTATTTGACAGTACTAAAAACACTCGTGCCTTAAAAAGTCACGGATTTGTATTTATAAGACGTTAATGAGCTTCCGCTTCGGGTGGTGAGCGAATGTCCGAAGTGATGACAGTGTGCAATCCAGCTTACCCAGTGCTGGGGACCGGACTGGGAGCTGTTTTAGGAGCAATAACGTATAAGAACAACAAATAGACGCCCTCATGCTGAGAAAATACATGGGCTATGCCGAATATTTGCCTAAGCTCTGCTCAAATGACATGTTTTGTTGATTTTCTGAACCTAAATCTCTGCAGGAAACAGAAACACAGTCGAACCCTGCTGTCCAAACGCAGATTATACATCATGCTATATATATGTCATTTGACCAGCGGCACACAAACTTGTGCATTAAGGCCTTTTCACACAGAGAACGATTTTTACGCTAGGAATAAACAATGCAGTTCTATTCCATCAGATCTTTTCTTTAATATCCATGTTTTTAGAGGCAGCCTGTTGCTCGTCCTATAAGCTCCTGATGAGCTGTTCTGCCCGACGACCGAGCTCTGATTGGTCAGCCTGATTGGTCTCAAAAATTGGATAAAAAAAAATTGCGCCACTATGCAGCCCATCCATTTCGGACTCGGTGTGAAGAACGCCGTTAACGTACAGTGGTGCTTGAAAGTTTGTGAACCCTTTAGAATTTTCTATATTTCAGCATAAGGACCTAATGCATAATGACAGTTACAGGAAATGTTAAGCTGCAGTTATTGCTGCACAGGGGGGTCACATACTTTTGCCACTCACTAATATGTAATATTGGATCATTTTCCTCAATAAATAAATGACCAAGTATAATATTTTTGTCTCTTTGTTTAACTGGGTTCTCTTTATCTACTTTTAGGACTTGTGTGAAAATCTGATGGTTTTAGGTCATATTTATGCAGAAATATAGAAAATTCTAAAGGGTTCACAAACTTTAAGCACCCCTGTAGGTGTTCTTTTTCAAAAAAAATTCCGTCCGTAAAATTGTACTCAGTGTGAGAAGGCCTTTGGACTGCACATGATGGAGCCATGTTAATTAGTCATTATGTTATGAGCTTATTAATCTTAATTGTACTAGGTAAACGCACGTTGCTTTTGCGTTACATTGGAACGTTCTCCACGTTCAGCCATCACCATTACTGAAGGCCCCACAGATTGAGCTGTTTCACATTTTAACCCCACTTTTTCTTGTTCAGGGCTGTGTTGGGGTCCGACGACTTTTCCATTAAAACACAGGTTACACCTTAGATGGGTTGCCAGTCCATCGCAGGGAGGGCAGGGGTTGCTGTGACAGTTTTGGGGACTGATCCCTTGATCGGCCTATCCCTCCCTCAGACCGGGGCCTACATGTGACGGGGACACCCCTTGAAAACACTCGAATCTGGGGTCCTTATGGTGGTGGGCTGGAGTTGTAGACCTGCAGTAGAATGTACAGTACTGTCCAAAAGTCTCAGGACACCATTACATTTTGTTTTAGCAGTGCTATAATGACCATATATAACATTTTTTAAACCTGGATTCGTCACTCCAGCCTGATCTTCATTCCAATCTTTGCATGTCTTAGCCTTTTCATCCAGATCCCCTTCTGAAAAAGTGGTTTCTTGGCTGCTACCCGTCCAAAAGAAGGGTCAACTTGGCATCCCGATGCTGCTGTTATATACATACAGATGTACTGTATTTCCTGTTTGTATTCGAAAATAATTATATATGGTCATTATAAAACAATGGTAAAACTAATCAAATGGTGGCCTGAGACTTTTGCACAATACAGTATATTAAACACAGCGTTCATGCTGTTGCGTCTCTGTCCCTGAATGCTGCTGCAGTCGCTTCATTGTGAAGCTCAGGGTCGAACTAGGATTTTTAAGCCATTGTACAACGGATAATGTGTTATGTGTTTTTATATTTTTAAAATCATGGCGTGTTTGAGATTGAACCTTTCTGTGTTCATTATAGTGAAGTACGCAAACTCTTATTTATCTCTATCGACTTGTGATCATTTATGTATGGATGTGAAGCTGCATTTGTGGGTTCTTAAGGTAAACCAGCCAGGATGGAAGGTCTGGTTTGTACAGTCACGTGACGACCTGCTTTAAGCACCGGCCACTTTCCTCAGTGAGGTTTAAGTTCATTGCAGAGGGGTAACGAGGCCTCTCTGTTCTTATTGCTACATTAAACCCCAAATGCGGTGTTCATAAAATGTGTGTGTTTGTAACTGCCTCTGCTTTTATTTTTGTAGGAGAAAGTTTGCCACTGTGACGTTTGTCAGTGCGGAAAACACATTTGAACACGGCTTTGGTTAGCAGTCGGTACCGATATAGATCCAATGCTTTTTTGATAAGAAGAAAAATATGAAAAAGTTAAACTTCTAGGATCTAATACAGTGGGGCAAAAAAGTATTTAGTCAGCCACTGATTGTGCAAGTTCTCCTACTTAGAAAGATGAGAGAGGTCTGTGATTTTCATCATAGCTACACTTCAACTATGAGAGACAAAATGAGGAAAAAAATCCAGGAAATCACATTGTAGGATTCTTAAAGAAATTCATTGTAAATCATGGTGGAAAATAAGTATTTGGTCAGTAACAAAAGTTCAGCTCAATACTTTGTAACATAACCTTTGTTGGCAACGACAGAAGCCTTCACCAGGTTGGCACACACTGTAGCTGGTATTTTGGCCCATTCCTCCATGCAGATCTCCTCTAGAGCAGTGATGTTTGGGGCCGTCGCTGGGCAACACTTTAAATGTTTAAATGACTCGTAAAACATTTAATTCTACTCGAAATGTGGTTTTGTGTACTATGCATAAGTATGCATCGCAAAACGCCCTGTGCCAAAGTCTTAGGCCGCCATTAGATTTGTTGTTTTAGCAGTGGTATAAAAGTATATCTTAGCCTTTTCCCTTACATCTGGTTTCTTGGCTGTTCCCCTTCCAAAAAGACCATTGATTAAGCTTCTTCGGACTGTATCAGGGTCACCTTGGCATCCCGGTGAAGCTGCCATTTGCTGCTATTGCTCAAGTGTAACCGGAGATCACACTATTTTTTTCTGTTGTTTTTTCAGTGTTTAATACTGCATACAAATGTCTGGTTGTATTCTAATAAAGAAACTGAGAAATAATTAAATATGATTATTATACAGTAGTTAAAACAATGGTATATCTAATCTAATGGTGGCCTAAGACTTCTGCACACTACTGTACAATCATTATTCCCGGATCAGGACAGCCCTAAAATTGTTATTCTCTGCTGATTTATTAAGTGAGCTCTATTTATTACTAGGTTTCATATCTGGTTTATCGGATCTGCTCCTATTTCTTAAGACCTCTTAGAGACTGAAGTGTACAAGGAAGCATGGTGGCAGAACCTGTTACCCTTTATACTTCCAGTTACCGCTGATTCTTAACTGTTGGTGAAACCCGTCATGTGATTGCTTCCGTAAACCTGAATAAGGTGGTGAGCTCTCGTGGCACCAACACACACTGTGAGTAGATCGAGACACTTCTGTTAAATAAAATTGGTTTATTAATATTTCCTTCTGTTATGTCTTGCTTATGGGTTCATCCACTTTTTCTTACAAGTTGAACAGGTCCAAATTCATCAGTCACACCACGTACACAATTCCGAAGGAGGACAGTCATAGGCCAGCAAGTACCTGCCGTTATCTTTATTTATCTTCCTCTATTTATCTTCCACTTCCAAGTTGAAACCAAAATATTGCTGCACTTGTACATTTTACTCAGGCAATCCCATCATGTGTGTGTGTGTGTGTGTGTGTGTGTGTATCATGGTTGCCAGGTCTGCCTATTCTTGGAAGTTTTAGGCTCATTTTGATATGAGGTTGCTTACAAATATTGGGAGTTGCGGGTGGGATCTGATACCTTGGGTGTTGGAAAGGCGCTTACAATCAAATGTATTATTATTATTAAACACCGCTGATGGAACTGATAGGAGGATATGAAAGGGACTGGACAAATTTAGACAACTGGTCCAAAGAATTGTGGATCTGTGAAGCCATGAATTAGCATTTGTGTCTGGAGCCACACGTCTCCATAGACCGTGAACGGTTACCTGTTGCTTTGTCGCCCTCTAGTGTGAGGACGTGAGAAAACTACCATTCCGAGTTGTGGGGAAAAGTTGAGACTAGCGGGAGTTAAAGGCAGAACCTTTGAGAACTCTCAGTTTTAAGGGCATGTGCTGAACGCTGATGACTGGGGTTGTGTTTGTAACCCTAGACCTTCATCCTGGCACGACTACAGGCTGTTGAAAGGCAGCAGTGAGCCATCCGTTACCCTCCTCCGGATCTTCCTGGCCAGGCTCTGATCGGTCACTTTGTACCAGCTGTACCTCTCGCTGCCCGACGGCGGCGGGCTGCTGAGCTCCGCCCCCTCCTCGGCGTGTTCCACCGTGACGAGCGTATTGAAGCAGATCCCGTCCGTCTGGCCCTGAACCCTGCCGTCGTGCTGCACTCCCAGAATCCCTCGCGTGTCCACGTGACAGGGTGCGAGCAGGCAGCCCTGGACGAGTCCGCGCACCGCCCACGTGACCGTGTGCGCCTTCCCCGACACGGTCACCGGGAGGCGAGCGCAGCGGTCGCCGTCAGCCTCGCTCTTACTCAGCAACATCCACAGCCCTCCGTCGTCGGGGCCGATGAAGACGAGGACGAGCCTCAGGCAGACGACAGAGCAGGGAAGGTCCACGGGGTGACAGGCAGGAAACCAGGGCTTCTCGCGATATCGGAGTCCGGCGTCGATCAGGGCCAAAACGTCTCGGGCGCGCAGAGGGAGAGGAGCCTGACGATCCCACCACTGAGCCTGGAGAGACTCGGAGTCGGCCTCGGATGGCGTCTTCAGGCTGCCCCCTGGTGGAGGAAGGATTATCAGACTTGAGGCCTTTTCACACCGAGTCCAAAACTGATTTTTCTGTTGTTCCGGCGCGTTAAAATCAGGCCGACCAATCAGAGCTCGGTGTTTTACATGAGGCGTGACACAGATGTTATTGTTGGGGCTGTGTGAATGGGAAACATGAGACTTATGAGCTCTGACCTGTGATGTCAGCGAGGAAGGTGAAGCGGATCCACTGCTGCCCCTGTTCCTGCACCAGCAGCAGCGAGGTCGGCTCGCACTCTAGCCCCGCCTCTTCCTTCACCTCGCGGCGCAGAGCTTCGCGGATGCTCTCGCCCGCCTCCATGCGGCCCGCGGGGAGGTACCAGCGGCCGTAGCACTCCCTCTTGGCCTCCTGCACCATCAGCACCTCCCCCTGGAACACACACACACACAGTCAGGGACACGACCGAACTTCCTGAACTGTGATAAGGCGGGATTCTAATCCGCTGTCAGAAAAAAAACCTCCAGGATTGTGCTGGCGCAGCGGGTAAGGTCCTCAACCACAGAACAAAAGGTCCAGGGTTCAAAACCCAAAATGCTGAGAATATAAAAGTCATTGTCACCAAACTCCACCGTGTAACAAAATTACAAATCATGCAATAATAAATAAAAGCCCGTCCTGATGAAACAAAGCTAAAGCAAGACAACTGCAACAATCCATGAAAGAAACAAACAAAAGAACAAGTCAAAAAGCAAGTAAGATATTGAAACCCTAAAATAAATAAACAAAAACGAACCTCCTCATGGTGAATCAATGATTTAAAAAAAACAACAACAATGAAACAAATAAATAACAAAAAAAACATGTAACAAATAAAAACAGGAGAACTAAACTAAAAACAAAATCACAAACAATAAAACAAAGTAACAAAAAAAGAACCTAAAGTCCCCAACCCTGGAATAAATACACAAAAAAAGAAAACAAATAAAAACCGGAGAACTAAACTAAAAACAAAATCACAAACAGTACAACAAAAATAAAAAAGAACCTCAAGTCGTTAATAAATACACAAAAAAAGAAAACAATGTAACGAATAAAAACAGGAGAATTAAACTAAAAACAAAATCACAAACAATAAAGCAAAATAACTAAAAAAGAAACTAAAATCCTGAACCCTGGAATAAATACACACACATAAAAAAAAACAGGAGACCTAAATTAAAAATCGAATGACAAACAATAAACAAAAAATACAAAAAAAACCCCAACAAAATCACCATAACCAATGCAACAAAAAAAAACAAAAAACAACACAAAAATACAAAAATCAACACAACCAGTGTATCAAATGAAAATAGGACAGCTTAACTAAAAACAAAATAACAAAAACATCTAACTAAACTAAAAAATACAGTTACAAACAATAAAACAAACATGCACAACAAAATAATGAACCTAAAAACAAATTACAATGCCTGATTTAACTAAACAAAATGTCTAAAATGAAAATTTCAAAACTTGAAATGAAAATAAACATTAAACCAAGTAACGTAAAAACAGAAGAACTTAACCAACAACAATCATAAAACACAAAATGAATAATTAATTAATTAACAGAAAAAATAAACAAACCAAATAAATAAACAACTATTTATTTAAGAGAAAAAGCTAAATATGATGCTGAATTGCTCAGGTTTGGGGAAAATATTGATAGATCTTTCAGACAGATGATCAGATTGACAGCGGCTCCATGTTTCCCCTTCTGGCCGCAGACCAGCGAGTGGCTGCTGCTTCTCACCAGCAGGGGGCAGCCTCTTACAGTTAGCGCAAGCCTGAACGGAGTGACATTTCATTATCCACCTTTTGGGACAGGCCCTTACGCCCGATGGGGCTGCTGTTGTGGTGGTGTGGAGATGATCCCTGTCTGACCTTACCTCCCTCGGACACGGCCAATTCGGTCTGTAGAACGCATAACTCAGGACCCCGGGGTGATGAACCGGTGTTTTTTTCAGGTCTTAGAACATGGCAAAGGTTAAAAGTTTGGGTTGAAAAGAGGCTGCGTGGTCTTTACATTTAGAAAATGAACAAAAGATTTAAGGCAACACCAAAATGCAGTGCATGCTGGGACGTGCACCGTTACCTCGTGGTTGAAGATGACAGCACACACGATGTAGCACACGGTTCTCCTCAGGGTCACAGCCTGCAGCTGATCAGCCGGGCAGTCGAAGTCGGTAACCTCCAGTCCCTCTCCATTCAGAATCTTCTCCAGATCTTCGGTGTTCATGCTCTCACACACACAAACACACACTCCTGCTTCACAGCAGAGAAAACTTTAGTCTTAAGATATATATCACACTGCCACAACTGAGGGAGAGGAGGACAGACTAGATGGGATCATCCCCTGGCACTTTACCAGGGGTCCTAACCAGCTCTGGAACGGCCTTATGCCTGCGCCCAGTGCTCTCCAGATAAGCCTTCCCCATGGCAACAGTTGAATTCAATGAAATGTATAACATTTTTAATATAAACATAAAGACAGTTACATAGCGAGTCCAGGAAACGAAAACTACACATCCCATAGAGCAGCGCGGCGGACTGGACATCGTCACGAAACTTTCAGTGAAATGATTTCGATCTTATACTCACTGATTCATATATACACATAAATGAAACGATTCACCTGAAAGGAACCAGTGAGCACTGCTTAAAATGAGCGGGAAAAACGTCAGCGTCTGCCGCATTGTTCGACGGCATATGTAGTTATCTGTATATGGACTACAAAACAACCCTACCGCTCATTAGCACAGCGCTAAGTAACCGTCAAACTAAGCTAAGCTATACCCTCGTAGACTCGTAGCACTTCAGTCAGCGTAAGGTAATTAGTAACAGAGGCTCATGTTAGGGTTAAAAGCCTTAAACAGATAAAATACGAACAAAACGGTTATAAAACCGACATTTACCGCACACAGCTGAGCTGCAGATGAACGCTGCATCTGTACAGCGATTGGCTGTAAGAGTAAGGGACCGTAGATAAATTCACTGCACTCAAAGAAGAACGAAGCGCGTGGATTAACAGGCATTCTAAAAACAACTACAGGCAATCTAAAAACAACTACACGTAAAAAAACAACCTCAAAACATGAACAATTATGCAAATAAATAAAAATAAACACAAAGATTATAGTCTGAAACAAAAACAAAACAACGAAATGCTAAAATATTAATATAGAACCAACAGTTAAAAAAGAAAAAAAAATACAAAACCAACATAAAACCGAAACAAATAACAAACCAGAAGCAAAGCAACAAAACATAAACTAAACAGTTAAGAATAGCTGAAGGAAAAACAAGGAAGTTAAACTAAATGCTAATTTACAATATAATACTAATGAACTAAAATAAAACAACACACAATGACAAATAAACAGTGAAAGCATAAATACAACTAAAAGCAAAGGATAAATAAACATTACAAACATTTTAATAAATAATAAAATGACTTAAAAAGCCAAAAATAACAAAAATAAATAAAACCATACTCTGTATCACCCAATATCCGAGTCATGCAATAAAAACACAAAAAAAAAAAAAGAATAACAGCAAATAATGAAGGAAATAGAGCAAATAAAAAAGCTCAATGCAATATTACAATTTTATTAATTTATATGCAATGTTAATCAAAGTTTTAATAAAAACTGTGACAAACTGTGAAAGATACAATAAAAACACTAAACTAAAAGCAAAACTACAAGTCCTAAATCAAACAAAAAAGAAGAAACCTTTAATAAGCAAAAAAAAGAAGTAAACCCAGAGCTGAATTACAAAACAGCTCTTACAAAAAAATGCTAATGAAAAATTAAATCACTTAGAGAGAGATCCATTTAAAAATGACTGATGGTTAAATACCAAATACTTCAATAAATAAATAACAAAACAAAAACAAAAGCTAAATTACAAGTCTGGAATGAATAATGAAAACCAAACCATGTAAAAACAGAACTAAATTACAAAGTAAGAAAATAATAACCAATAAAACAGATTACCGTCAAAATAAATCAACAAACTCTGAAAAAAAACACGACACAAATACACAGTAGAAAACAAAATAACTAAAAATGACAAAAGTACTACACTACCCACAACTACGCAGACGAGGCTCACCAATCAGAGCCGTAGCTCTAACCACGTGATCAGTGACTGCTCTAAATGAACGTGATCAATGAGTCCGCCCCTTTACAGCGTAACAACGCTATTGTAGTAACAATTTTAAACGCTAACATAGTAACAACGTTTTACGTGAATAATAAAATCCGAAACCACACCAGATAAAACGTTAAGTGCAGTTCAAATATATTATTTACAACACGTTTAAACACCGTACAAAGTCATTACATCATCGCAATGGATTTTGGGAAACTGTAGTTTTTCCCGTCGTTAATTCCTTCAAGCGCTGAGGGTTAAGTTTGTTTGTTTTGTTTTCCCTTTGAAATAGTTGCTATTTTAGAGGAGATACTTCGCGGACGAGCCACTTACTTTTGTTTGTCGCTTTAAGAGTGTTTATTTACAGCTTATAGCATCTGTGTGACGAACAAACGGGAAATGTAGTGGGATAGTGGGCGGTCTCTGATCAGCTCTGAACGGATTGTAATGTACAAGTGATAAGTCGGAAATGCGCGTCCTCACGAGTCCTAAACCTTAACGTCTTCTTTATTATCGAGAAAAACTCAGATCGAACTCGCACTCCATGAGCAGATAGCTGGAGCTGTTTGCTGCGTTGCTCGTTATGTTTAGGCGGAACGAAGAAGGTTGGATAAAGATAATCGTTTCAACCTGACTGTGAGTGACCAGTTTAAACGCCATGGCTGCTTCGGCTGTAGCTTTCCTTCACTTCCACATCGCGTGTGTCCTGTTTCTGCTCATCCACTGCACTGCAGGTAAGACATAATCCATCCTGCCCTTCTGCAGACGTTCACTCTGGACTGGAAACACGAAACAAAACTGCTGACATGTTTTAAAGTGAATGCCTTAACTTCACAGGAAGGTCGCTCGCCACATGTTAGCATACTTTAATTAAAGACAGATAAACATAATAATAACGAGACAGCCTAATATTGCGTGATCTACCATGTAACCACAAACCGTGGTGTAACGCAATACAGAAGAGTATAGCCAACATCAGAGAACAACAGTTTGGAAGCTTAACATGATGTAATATGACACTGAATAACAGAGCATAACATGGTGTGGGATAACATTGAATAACAGAGCATCACATGGTGGAATGTAGTGTAATATAACATTAAATTACAGAGCATAGCATTGAATTACGATAAAGTGTAATACAACATTGAATAACGGATCATAACATTGAATGTCAGAGCATAACATGGTGTAATATAACATTGAATAATAGTTTAACATGAATAATAATATAGTGTAATATGGCACTGAATAACAGAGCATAACATGGTGTGATGTAGTGTAATATAATGTTAAATAACAGAGCATCACATGGTGTGATGTAGTGTAATATAATGTGCTAAATAACAGAGCATAACATGGTGTGATGTAGTGTAATATAATGTTAAATAACAGAGCATAACATGGTGTGATTGTAGTTGTAATATAATGTTAAATAAACAGAGCATAAACATGGTGTGTGATCGTAGTATAATATATTGTTTAAATAACCAGAGCATAACATGGTGTGATGTAGTGTAATATAATGTTAAATAATAGAGCATAACATGGTGTGTGTGATGTAGTGTAATATAATGTTAAATAACAGAGCATAACATGGTGTGATGTAGTGTAATTATAATGTGTTAAAATTAACAGAGCATCACATGGTGTGATGTGATGTAGGTGTAATATAATGTAAATAACAGATCATAAACATGGTGTGATGTAGTGTAATGTAATGTTAAATTACAGAGCATAGCATTGAATTACGAATAAAGTGTTAATAACATTGAATAACGGATCATAACATTGAATGTCAGAGCATAAACATGGTTGTCAGTATAACATTGGAAAAACAGTTAACATGGGGTAATAATATAGTGTAAATATGGCACTGAATAATAGAGATAAAACATGGGTGTGAATTAGTGTAATATATGTTTTAAATAGCAGAGCATAACATGGTGTAATGTGTGTAATATAATGTTAAATAACAGAGCCAAACATGTGTGACGTAGTGTAATATAATGTTAAATAAGCAGAGCATCACATGGGTAATGTAATGTGTAGTGTAATATAATGTTAAACAGCAGAGCATTAACATGGGTTGTGATGTAGTAGTAATAATGTTAAATAGCCAGAGCATCACATTGGTGTGATGTAGTGTAATATAATGGTTTAAATAAACAGGATCATAACGTTGTGATGTAGTGTAAATATAATGTTAAATAGCAGAGCATAACATGGTGTTAATGGTAGTGTAATATAATGTTAAATAGCAGAGATCACATGGTGTAATGTAGTTGTAATATAAACTGTTAAACAGCAGAGCATAACATGGTGTAATGTAGTGTAATATAATGTTAAATATGCAGAGCATAACATGGTGGGTGATGTAGTGTAATATAATGTTAAATAACAGAGCATATCATGGTGTAATTGTAAGTGTAATATAATGTTAAACAGCAGGAGCATAACATGGTGTGAGTGTAGTGTAATATAATGTTAAATAACAGAGCATATCATGGTGTGTATTTGTAGTGTAATATAATGTTACTATAACAGAGCCAAACATGGTGTGACGTAGTGTAATATAATGTTTTTAAAATAGCAGAGCATCACATGGTGTAATGTAGTGTATAAATATAATGTTAAATAACAGAGCATAACATGGTGTGATGTAGTGTAATATAATGTTAAATAATAGAGCATAACATGGTGTGATGTAGTGTAATATAATGTTAAATAACAGAGCATAACATGGTGTGATGTAGTGTAATATAATGTTAAATAATAGAGCATCACATGGTGGTGATTGTAGGGTAATATAATGTTAAATAACAGATCATACAACATTGGTGTGATGGTATAGTGTAATGTAATGTTAAATCACAGAGCATAGCATTGAATTACGAATAAAGTGTAATACAACATGAAATAACGGATCATAACATTGAATGTCAGAGCATAACATGGTGTAGTATAACATTGAATAACAGTTTACACATGGATTAATAATATAGTGTAATCTTTTAGAACAAAAAAAAAATAACCCCTCCCCCCCACGTATAACAGTGACTAACAGTTTTTTTTAACATGGATAATAATATAGTGTAATATGGCACTGAATAATAGAGCATAACATGGTTGTAATGTAGTGTATATAATGGTAAATAGCAGAGCATCACATGGTGTAATGTAGTGTAAATATAATGTTAAACAGCAGAGCATTAACATGGTGTGATGTAGCTGTAGTATAATGTTAAATAGCCAGAGCATCACATGGGTGTGATGTAGTGTAATATAATGTTTTAAATAACAGATCATAACGTTGTGATGTAGTTTGTAATAATAATGTTAAATAGCAGAGCATAACATGGTGTTAATGTAGTGTAATATATGTTTAAATAGCAGGGCATTCACATGGTGTATGTAGTGTAATAATAATGTTAAACAGCAGAGCATAACATGGTGTAATGTAGTGTAATATAATGTTAAAATAATAGCAGAGCATAACATGGTGTGCTGTAGTGTAATATAATGTTAAATAGCAGAGCATCACATGGTGTAATGTAGTGTAATATAATGTCTTAAATAGCAGAGCATCACATGGTGTAATGTAGTTGTAATATAATGTTAAACAGCAGAGCATAACATGGTGTATGTAGTGTAATATGATAGTTTAAATTGCAGAGCATAACATGGTGTGTGATGTAGTGTAATATAATGTTTAAATAAGCCAGAGCATTGGTAATGGTGTTAATGTAGTGTATATAATGTTAAATAACAGAGCATCACATGGTGTGAGGTAGTGTAATATAATGTGCTATAATAACAGAGCATAACATGGTGTGTGATGTAGTGTAATATAATGGTAAATAAACAGAGCATAACATGGTGTGATGTAGTGTAATATAATGTTAAATAACAGAGCATAACATGGTGGTGATGTAGTATAATAGAAATGTTAAATAACAGAGCATAACATTGGTGTGATGTAGTGTAATATAAGGTTAAATAATAGAGCATAACCATGGTGTGATGTAGTGTAATAATAATGTTAAAAAATAACAGAGCATAACATGGTGTGATGTAGTGTAATATAATGTTAAAATAAACAGAGCATCACAATGGTGTGATGTAGTGTAAGATAATGTTAAATAACAGATCATATAACATGGTGTGATTGTAGTGTAATGTAATGTTAAATTACAGAGCATAGCATTTGAATTACGATAAAGTGTAATACAACATTGAATAACGGATCATAACATTGAATGTCAGAGCATAACATGGGTGTTGTAGTATTAACATTGAATAACGTTTAACAGGGATAATAATATAGTTGTAATATGGCACTGAATAATAGAGCATAACATGGTGTAATGTAGTGTATATAATGTTAAATAGCAGAGCATCACATGGTGTAAATGTAGTGTAATATAATGTTAACAGCAGAGCATAACATGGTGTGATGTAGTGTAGTATAATGTTAAATAGCAGAAAAGCATCACATGGGTGTGATGTATCTTTTAGTGTAATATAATGTTAAAAATAACAGATCATAACGTTGTGATGTAGTGTAATATAATGTTAAATAGCAGAGCATAAACATGGTGTAATGACCCCCCCAGTAGTGTGTTAATATAATTAAAAAGCCAGAGGCAATCACATGGTGTAATGTAGTGTAATATAATGTTAAACAGCAGAGCATAACAGAACATGGTGTTATGTAGGTGTAATTATAATGTTAAATAGCAGGCATAACATGGTGTGATGTAGTGTAATATAATGTTTAAATAACAGAGCATTATCTGGTGTAATGTAGTAATGTAATATAATGTTTAAATAACAGAGCAAAACATGGTGTGTGACGTAGTTGTAATATAATGTGTTAAATAGCAGAGAATCACATGGTGTAATGTAGTGTATATATGTTAAACAGCAGAGAGGCATACATGGTGTAATGTAGTGTAAATATAATGTTAAAATAACAGAGCATTCATGGTGTAATGTAGTGTAATATAATGTTAAATAACAGAGCAAAACATGGTGTGACGTAGTGTAATATAATGTTAAATAGCAGAGCATCACATGGTTGTGTCTTTAATGTAGTGTAATATAATGTTAAACAGCAGAGCCTACATGGTGTAATGTAGTGTAATATAATGTTAAATAGCAGAGCATAACATGGTGTGATGTAGTGTAATATAGTGTTAAATAAAACAGCGAGGAAAACATGGTGTAATGTAGTGTAATATAATGTTAAATAGCAGAGCATCACATGGTGTAATGTAGTGTAATATAATGTTAAACAGCAGAGCATAACATGGTGTAATGTAGTGTAATATAATGTTAAACAGCAGAGCATAACATGGTGTAATGTAGTGTAATATAATGTTAAATTATAGAGAATAACATGGTGTAATGTAGTGTAATATAATGTTAAATAGCAGAGCATAACATGGTGTGATGTAGTGTAATATAGTGTTAAATAACAGAGGAAAACATGGTGTAGCATAGTGTAATATAATGTTAAATAGCAGAGCATAACATGGTGTAATGTACTGTAATATAATGTTAAATAGCAGAGCATAACATGGTGTAATATAACATTGAATAACCCGATGTACTTTCATGATGTAATTGGTGACGGCATTTGTTGGTTTCCAGTCTGTTGCTTTTGTTGCTGTAAGGCACATTTTAGGCAGAGTGACTCCTCTATGGTTTGCTGAGTGTGTTTTTGTGCTGGTACTTTGGCTGGTCTTAGCCTGTCATGGACAGCTGACTCCCCAAGTATGTCATAATCTGCACGCTGGTTCGTTTGCAGATGGTGAAATAAGCTAGTTGTCTTTAACGGAATCCAATTTCCGGCGTAGTGTGCTTTTCAGCAACAGCTGTCTTTTCAAAACCAAAACACCTGTATGCGATAACAACGCAGACTGTGTGGATGGTGGTGTCTGCATTTTGTCTCCAGTTTGCTCACTCATTCTGAACTTCAGTCATGTGCTCTTAGTGCTGCATGCTCAGTAGTCTGTGCTACCAGGCCTCAGTGCTGTAGTACTCCAGTCCAGTCTTGGTCTTGCGTCCGGTCTCGAGACCGTAATCGACCGCGTTTGGACTTCGTCTCTCCTCGGTCTCGGGGTAAGGTGGACTCTGGAAATTGTTGTCGTTAAGATTAAGATTGTCTGTGTCTTTGCTTGATCACTTTACTTTAGCATGTCCACGAAATCTGGAGTTATTCTTAGTATGTATTCACATTTAGTAATAAAAATGGGTCGAATGGATGTTGTTTATATTCAGGTTGACTTTGGGGTGATTCTGATGAAGCTTGAGAGAAGAAGGGAAACAGAATCATTACTATCATTTGCTGCCAAAAGTTATATTGCCCTGGTTTGACTAGGACTATAAGAGAATAATAATTAATTAATTATATATAACTATTGTTATATTTTACAAACTCTATGATGAAATATAACATTATTTATTAATAATTCTAACTATACAGTCAATATAAAGTGAATTACAAACTAATTCATTTCCATTTTCTTCTTTTTATTGTTGTACGATAAAAAAATTCTTAATCTGGTCTGGTCTTGTCTCATCTCGGTCTGGACTACAAAAGGTCTTGGTCTGGACTTGGACTCGGTGTCCGGTGTTGGTCTTGACTACAACACTAACACATGATCTCCATGACGCATGCTGCTTCAGTCACTGCTAGTACAGAGAGCTGCTCAGTCCAACAATAGGACACGTTAGGTGAAATCCGGACCTGCTCAGCTAGTTCACACAGTGTCTGGGAACTCCACAATGTTATCTGGGTCATATGAACAAGATCTGGGTCATATGCAAGCCCCTGGATTGGAGGTCAGATTCGTTATCGACCGAGCCTGGGCAGAAAATGTTGGTCTGTCCTTCTAAAATGAGTTTCATGTCTAAATGATCAGAAAAGTGAAGCGAGGTCTCTCTGAATGGCTCTCAGTTGGTCGTTACAGGTAATTGGTTATACTTGTATCTCAGTTAGCTTGAGTTTTCACAGAGAGCAGCCTGCTTATGCTTGTGGGAAATGGGGTGAGGATCTGGGACGTAATTGTGAGATTATTTCATGCTTTCTCACAGGGAAATTCTGTGCAACCCAGGAAACCTCAGACGCAAATTCCCGTCATACCCTGGGGTCATTATACTACGGGGTCATCAGATTCCCATAGCATGCGTACAGTACTGGTGGAGATGCGTTGGAGTGCTGCAGCTGGCAACTAGCTGTTATCTTACTGTACTTGCTGTCTGTGCTTTAAGGAAGGAAGTCGCTTACTGCAGAATATCTCGAATATTCAAAACAGATGGAAAAACAAAGATGACTATTTCTGATGTGATTATTTCTGCTTAGATAGGCCACGTATTAAGATACCCTCACCGACAGCTTAGTAGTACCAGGTTGGGGCACATCTCACTTCCCTATATCAAATGAGACACACTGTACACATCAGATTATGCGTTCTAAGGAAACAGGTAGTGTTATTTAACGTTTCATAAGGCGCTACATCCTCGTTTGGTGTTTAAATAAATGAATGCATGTCTTTCTCTATTAATATGAAATACATATTGTGTCCTGGAGCGAACTGGCGTTACATGTAATGGACTCCCTTATCCAGAACGCGTCACGTTTGAGTTGTAAAGGTCAAACAGGCGCAGTTTGGCAGAGCTGGGATGTGAACTCACTACCAGCCGTTGTATTAATGGTGCAGAGCTTTGTGCCCAAGTAACACCATTATACAGTGGTGCTAGAAAGTTTGTGAACCTTTAAGAATTTTCTATATTTCTACATAAATATGATCTAAAACATCATCAGATTTTCACACAAGTCCTAAAAGTAGATAAAGAGAACCCAGTTAAACAAATGAGACAAAAATATTATACCTGGTCATTTATTTATTGAGGAAAATGATCCAATATTACATATTAAATGAGTGGCAAAAGTATGTGAACCTTGTTTTCAGTATCTGCTGTGACCCCCCTGTGCAGCAATAAACTGCAGCTAAACGTTTCCTGTAGCTGTTGATCAGTCCTGCACACACCGGCTTGGAGGGAATTTTAGCCCATTCCTCCGTACAGAACAGCTTCAGCTCTGGGATTTGTTGGTGGGTTTTTCCTCACATTAGCTGCTCACTTCAGGTCCTTCCATAGCATTTCCAATGGATTAAAGGTCAGGGACTTTGGCTTGGCCATTCCAAAACATGACCTTTATTCTTCTGTAACCATTCTTTGGTAGAAACTGCTTGTGTGCTTAGGGGCGGTGTCTTGCTGCATGACCCACCTTCTCTTGAGATTCAGTTCATGGACAGATGTCCTGATATTGTCCTTTAGAATTCTCTGAAATAATTCTGAATTCATTGTTCCATTCAATGATGGCAAGCCGTCCTGGCCCAGATGCAGCAAAACAGGCCCAAACCATGATAACTACCACCACCATGTGTCACAGATGGGATAAGGTTCTTATGCTGGAATGCAGTGTTTTCCTTTCTCCAAAAATAACGCTTTTCCTTTAAACCAAAAAAGATCTGTTTTGGTCTCATCCCGTCCCACAAAACATTCTTCCAATAGCCTTCTGGGCTCCACGTGATCTTTAGCAAACTGCAGACGAGCAGCAATGTTCTTTTTTGGAGAGCAGTGGCTTTTCTCCTTGCAACCCTGCCATGCACACCATTGTTGGTCAGTGTTCTTCTGATGGTGGACTCATGAACATTAACATTAGCCAATGTGAGAGAGGCCTTCAGTTGCTTAGAAGTTACCCTGGGCTCCTTTGTGACCCTCGGCAAACTATTACACGCCTTGCTCTTGGAGTGATCTTTGTTGGTCGACCACTCCTGAGGAGGGTAACAATGGTCTTGAGTTTCCTCCATTTGTACACAATCTGTCTGACTGTGGATTGGTGGAGTCCAAACTCTTTAGAGATGGTTTTGTATGTGACTTAGTGAGTAATGGATGTTTCAAACCATGAATGGACATGGCACACACACCAAATGGCAAGAGGAGTGGAACGAGACAGTAAACAAGAAACTTTATGGGACCAGACCAGAAAATGAAAGAAATAGTTAATGGGGAACCGAGAACAGGCAGCATACACGAGAATCCTTATCAGACGCTCACACATTACACAGTTATTTACTCTCGGAGAACAAAGCTCCTACCTGCCACGGATGTAAATTCGTCCTAACAATCAAACAGCATTTTATATTGGTCTGATTTACAAGATTTTGACTTGTTAGTACTTGAGGCCTCTTATCCTTCAGGCATGTGCAGTACAGTAATGGTGTTTTATCTGCTTGTTGCTGCAGCCTCCCAAACGTCTCATCTGTCCTCCTTTGAAGTGAGCATCCCAAAACGCATCAGCAGACACAGGAGGGAGCAAGGGGCGGACACTGACCAGGTAAACACACACACACACTGTGTGTTTACATACACTTAACAATCCGATAACTGCAGAAAATCAGATTTTGTCAGTAATCCGATCAACCAGTTTACAAGAAGTTCAGTTCTCCGGGTTTCTACTTTCCAACCAGCCAATAATCTCACAGAAATATCAGGTAAACTTCAAACTTTAATATTAAATACCAAATTCTTAATTTTTTTTCAGTATATACAGTTTCAGTCTTCGTAGCTGTTTAGTGGGTGGTGCTGTTAATGCATGGTTGCCAGATCCTGCAAGCAAATCCTTCACCGGGTCTATCGAAATAAGCCCAAATGAAGCTAAATCTCTTAGAATAAGCAGACTTGGCAACCGTGTTTTTGTCCACTGTCTGCACCATCACATGCGCCGACTAAGAAACACGACAGAAATCGGACTATGGGGATACATGCTATGAGTAATCCGATTACTGGAATAAATTCCAGCTCTCTCTATAGGATTTCTTGATCTGATTCCTAGATGCTGTTTACATGACCAGTTGAATAATCAGATAACTGCAGAAATCTGGCTATGATTGGGTTATTCAGTGCATGGAAACGCACTCAGTGTGTGTGTGTGTGTGTGTGTGTGTGTGTGTGTGTGTGTGTGTGTGTGTGTGTGTGTGTGTGTGTGTGTGTGTGTGTGTGTGTGTGTTCTGTTCAGATGGGTCATTATATAAAGTTTGTTGGAAAGTGTGGACTCTATTACACAAATATTTTTTGCTCTCTAAAGATTCAAAGGTTGCTTTATTGGCAAGACAAATATAAACACTTGTTTTGCCAAATCTGGGCTAGACATGTAGTCAAAAAGAAATAAGAGTTCAAATTCAAATGCAATAATAATATTAATAAAGGAAATAAAAATGAAGAGGTCGGAATAAGATCTCTCTTCTTCCTGCCATGCCCCGTCCCACTCTCTGTCCCCCTTCCTTTCTCCTTACTAACTCCCTCGATCACTCATCTATCCACCCACCTTTTATCCCCCTCTCTCTCTGACCTCCCATTTCCTCAGTGTACCAGTAATGACTGGTCCCACACTCTATCTGTCCTTCCTCTCTGCCTCTGACATCCTTCCTCTTTCTCGTTACACTTTATTTTTTCACGCGATTCAGTCAGAATGACAGTACGTTAGTTCGGGCTCGTGTATAATGATGGTATCTTCCACACCAGTATCTGCCAAAACTGGCTGATCACCGTCACTTCTGCCCCTCATGAAGCAGCTCCTGTATGTTCAGCCTCTCCGTTCAAAGCCGGTTCATATTTGCTACCAGACCGAGTGAAGGCATGGTGCTTATCTCCACGTTCCTTTGCCATCTGTTGGTTTCTCTCCTCATCGGAACCACAGAGCCGTTTGGCTTGTTTATGAAGTGTTCCGGTTCGGGAGCATTGGGAACAGTGAAACTCTGTGCCCCTTTCTTTTTTCCAAAACTGGATTTACGCAATATCAGCGTTGGCATTTTTCTGAGAGCATCAAAAAAAATAAATAAATAATACTAATAAAATTTGAACCTGGCAGTGAAATTCCAAAAAAAAGTGTATATTTTTGAGGCAAAGAAAATCGTGTCCAAATATTTTGTTTATGTCTCTATCACACACCTCACTCTCTCATCCACCTTCTTCTCTCTGTCTTTGTCTCTCTCTCTCTCTCCCTCGCTCTGTCTCGCTCTGTCTTTCTATCTCGCTCTGTCTCGCTTTGTCTCTGTCTCTCTCTTGCGCTCTCTCTCTCTCTCTCTTTGTCTCTCTTTCTCTGTCTCTCTCTCTCTCTATTTGTCTCTCTCTTGCTCTGTCTGTCTCTCTCTGTCTTGCTCTGTCTCGCTCTGTCGCTCTGTCTGTCTCTCTCTCGCTCTGTCTGTCTCTCTGTCTTTGTCTACCTCTTGCTCTGTCTCACTCTGTCTCTCTCTCTCTTGCTCTGTCTCTCTTGCTCTGTCTCTCTCTCTCTCTCTATTTGTCTCTGTCTTGCTCTGTCTGTCTGTCTCTCTCTCTGTCTCTCGCTCTCTCTCTCTCTCGTTCTGTCTCTCTCTTTGTCTTTCTCTCTCCGTCTCGCTCTGTCTTTCTATCTCGCTCTGTCTCGCTTTGTCTCTCTCTCTCTCTCTGTCTCTCTCTTGCTCTCTCTTTCTCTCTCTCTCTCTCTCTCTCTCTCTTTGTCTCTCTTGCTCTGTCTCTCTCTCTCTGTCTCTCTCTCTGTCTCTCTGTCTCTCTCTCTCTTTGTCTCTCTCTCGCTCTGTCTCGCTTTGTCTCTCTCACTCTGTCTTTCTATCTCACTCTGTCTGTTTCTCTCTCCCTCTCTGTATCCAGTGGAGAATGGCTAGGATAATACATAATGCTACAGGAACCATCTGCCTTGCCCTGATGCCCAGCCAGCTGTAGTATAGTAATTAAACTGTTGCCCATGCCAGGGCCACGCGGGGCATCATAAAGCCCCACACACACACAGCGGCACTCACCTCACTCTGTCATTGAGAAACAAGAAAAGTATCCAGAGTTCACAGAGGAAGTTAGTGAGGGAAGAAAGCTAAATCTGAGTTAAAGGAAACTGCCAACATTATCTGCTCTCTTAATTAAAAAATAAATAAATAAATGGTCAATCAGCGCAGTGGGCTAAGACGCTAACCTACTACATGGGGCCAAAGGTGCCAGCGATGCCTAGTGGCCAGTTCTGGTGTCTCTTGCAGGCACAGTTGACTGAGGAATCGTCCATGCTGTACACTGGCGTCCCGTCCCGGTTCTTGTTTGTGCGCTCTCGTGCTTGTTTGGTGTTCCTTATGGCGCACACTCATTTGGTTGGTTTTGCTTCTTGCATAAAAGACATCAGTCCCACTCTGTACTTTTGAAATAAAGTATTTGCAGTGAAGAACCTTATAAATGAGCTGTTTGATCATTTGAGTTGCTAAAATATGAAGCCACACTTTGATAATCATTTCATTAAAATGTTACTGAAATGAAACGGAAGCCTTGTCGGGTCTAATTAACTGGGACAGAAAATGTTTTGCATGGCTTTTGTTGATCTCTCTAAATCCAGCCCAGCACGTTCCATAGTAAATGTTTACCTTGCTAGATTGAGAAAGCGGAAACGTGTTAAAATTATTCCGTGGCCGTCTAATATAAGCTAGACAAAGGGTGTTCTGTGTACAGTCAGATGTTTATCCCAGGTCTTTAGTTAGCTACTGGCTGGAGTCTCGTATCTGAGATGAGTCGTAACTGTGGGTGTGTCTCAGTTCGGCTCGTCTCTGATGAAATGACTAATCAAAAGCACGTGTCGTACCCGAGCGTGGAAGGAAAGAAGGTCAAGAGCAAGTGCACCTACATAGAATTTCTTCACTCCTCACTTTCTTAGCCAGGAACGACCCTAGACAGGGCACCAATCCAAAGTAGGGCACACACCCTCACACACTTATTGCACACACCTAATCAATTGACCTAGTGCATGTCTTTGGGCTGTACGAGGAAGCCAGAGTACCCGGAGTAAACCGGACACAGGGAGGACAAAGACCACTCCACCTGGGATCGAACCCAGGACCCCATCGTGCTAAATGAAGTGTGTGCTAAAATTTCCAGATGATCCACAAGTCTACCCTGTAAGGAACTTTAATGGCTTGTAAATGGTGGCTCGTGTGCAGAAATGTCGAGTTCTCCACAGTGACAAAGCAAAAACAGGTTTCTGGAAAGGGAATTTATTAAAAATAAATGAAGTATTCGCTCTCTTCACTGAATGCTTGGTTAAAGCACCTTTGGCAGCCATCGCAGTCTTCTTGGGAAGGATCTTACAAGCTTGGCACCTCTTTCTTTTGGAAGTCTCTGCCTTTCTTTTGGAAGCTCAGGCAGGATGGATGGGGATCTTCATTGCTCGGTCAAGTTTATGTCCCTCCAGAGATGCTCTACTGGGTTCTGGTCCAAGACGAGTTTTTCAGAAGCCAATCCTGTGTTGGTGTGTTGTTGAAATGTAAATCTTCGCCACAGCCCATGATCTAGGGAGCGTTGGAGAGGATTTACACACACACACACACATTTGTCTTGCTATCCTTGTGAGGACTTTTCCTTGACATGAATGACAATGAGACATTACTGCAGCTAATTAATGCTACACCTAACCTCAGTAACCTAACTCAAATCTTTTGGCTCTTTTGGCTTTTCAAACTTTTTTTGCAAAAAGCAGTTAAAGAAGTGCGAGCCAGACCAGTGATCCTCATTCTAGGGACGTTTGGTCCTCACAAGTACAGCAAGACCAGGTACACGCAGGTTTGTTTCGCTATTCCTGTGAGGACTTTCCATTGACGTCATGATCACTGTAGCTAATTAATGCTACGCCTGACCTTAACCTCAGTACCCTAAAGCAAATCTTTTGGCTCTTGGGTTTTTCAAATAAAAGTTGCTGCTGTTGTAAAAAAAAGCAGCAAAACAATACTGACAAGTCAGAATTGCCAGGCTTTCCTGTCACTGTGAGGACCAGGCACACGCTCTCGGTGTAAGGACTTTGCATAGACATAATGATAAACGTAGTTCGTTAATACTTAACCTTTTATTAATAATTGACTTTAACCTCAGTAAGCAAAAGGAAAACATGAGTAAAAATGGCGTGTTTGGAATAAATATGTTTTGAAAAGTCAGGACCTGGATTGAGATCCTGAGATTTCAGCAAAGTCGGAGAATGTCCTGACATCGTATGTGGAGCTTCCTGACAATTCTTTTAAATGTGTATACACACACACACACACACACACACACACACACACACACACCCTAAAAGTCCCTAAAAACCTAAGACAGGAAAGATGGCAGATCATATGGATGTTATTCATGCAGTGGAAATCCATCAGACAGTTGGTAGTTGAGATGTGTGTGTGTGTGTGTGTGTGTGTGTGTGTTTCTGGGACAGGGTACTTGGTAGTGTTTTTAGTTGTCGTGTCTGAACATGCTCAGGTTCTGCTGTAACACTGGTCTGATTGTCTCTGTGTTTTTTAAAGGTTTCCTACATTGTTCCTGCTCATGGCCAGAAGCTTGTGGTTGTGCTGGAGAAGAACCAGTGAGTAAAAAACCATGATGCTCTCTCTCTCTCCTCTCTCTCTTTCTCTCTCTCATGTTCAAGTTCAACAAAACTTTATTCGCATGGCTGCCAAATCATTATAACATTAATAATAATGTTCAGAAAATGATCAAAATAAGAGTATTGCTGATTTATATTTGAGTATAACTATAATCTCTATAATTACTGTTTGGGTTTGGAGTTTGGGGTCAGTAGGGTGGAGGCATGGGGTGTTACCCATCTCAGATGGCGACGTGGGCCCTTCTCCAAGAAACATGTTTAGTTTTTCTGTTTTTGTTAACTTTTCAAAAATTGGGATCACTTTTCTAAATGTGTTTGTGTACATTTCTCGTGTTGGTTTGAACTTTTTACTAGTGTTGCACGATATATCGGCGGCCGATATATTATTTGCCGATATCGGTCCGATATTAGAATTTTGGCCGATATTATAACCGATATTTATGATATATTTGCATATGAATACTACTTTGATTTTTCTTTTGGCTGTTACTCACTAATACAGGTAGTCCTCGGGTAACGACTTAAGTGGTTTTGCGTCGTAAACGTCATAACGCGAACTTCGTGTTTGGTGTGCGCGGCGGAAGAATACCGGTACACGGTTACGCGGCTCGTCTTTTGATAATTACTGTGTTAGGATAGGATGAGTGCTTACAGTATGTTATGTACGTACAGTATGTACGTATCTTTTGACTTGCACCGAAAATCGGTTTATGACGCCACCTAGGAACGGATGTGCGTCGTAAGTCGAGGACTACCTGTACTTGGAGCTTCTCAGTCAAGCTTGCTGCCTGTTCCAGTTCAAGACTTAAAAAAAAAAAAAAAGTTTCCTACCTTTTTAAAGGAAGGTTAAAAAATAAAATGGAATTTAACCATTTTTCCTTTGAGTGAACTGCACCTTGTGTTTACAGTAATTGTCAGGTCTGATTGAACTGTTTTATTGTTTATTATTATTATTATTATTTTATTGCAAAAATGATTTACTGTATTTGAAATGCAGAAAGGTTAAATTATCGGATTTTAACATCGGTATCGGCCAGAATTATGTGCTAAAAATCGGTTATCGTATCGGCCCAAGAAATTCAATATCGGTGCATCCCTAGTTTTTACTGTGGAACTGCCTGTCATGCAGTGAACGCAGGGTCTGGTCTCTGGGCAGTCAGCACTTTTTTAATAAATGCTTGTTTCCATGCCCAGGCGGTGCTCACTGAGTCTCTCTCTCTCTGTTTTTTCCACACAGCTCATCCATGCAGGACGTTTTGTCGTTAGTTTGTTGTACAGCGTTAAACATGTCATATGCTGCTTTAATCTGGTGTCCATGACATGTTCAGTGTTAGGTAGTGTGACCTTGCTGGGTGGGGTGAGATTGTAGTGGTGTGGCAGCTGATTCCAATCGCAGCACGAGTTCACTGAATCTAAATCATTATACCCAGCACAGGGACCTGTTTAATTTACCCCCTGACTCAGCTGTGTACCACACACACACACACACACACACACACACACACACACACACACACACACAAACACACACACCACACACAGTGAAATGTTGCATATCTGTGTGTGCGCTTCCTCAGCTTGCTCCTGCCGGGAGGATTCCACAGTGTACTCCTACGCCAAGGACGGCTCCCTACTTAAAGAAAGACCGACATGAAGGTAAAGAACTTAAAACTCTGACGTCAGAAGCACAAAAAAAAAAAAGTGTGTGAAAGTCACTTCTTTATTTCTTGGACCCTCCTTGACATCCTTCCTGTTTTGACAAGATAATCCAGATCTTGCTCCAGATAAGAATGGTTAAAGAAAGGAAGTTTAAAAAACAACATGCAAACTCCATACCAGGAGGAGACCGAGGTCAGGATCTCTGAGGTGACCACGCGCCCTTTGCCCCACCCCCAAACTCCTTTTTATCTAGATAAAGCAAAAGAGTGGAGAGTGGACGGTAGAGATGAGGATGCCATTTAGAACGCGTTCTACTTCTGTTCTTTTGTGATGGCGTTTGTTATACCAGTGGTGCTTGAAAGTTTGTGAACCCTTTAGAATTTTCTACATTTCTGCATAAATATGAGCTAAAACATCATCAGATTTTCACACAAGTCCTAAAAGTAGATAAAGAGCAACCCAGTTTAAAAACACATGAGACAAAAATATTATACTTGGTCATTTATTATTGAGGAAAAAATGATCACAATATTACATATTAGTGAGTGGCAAAAGTATGTGTGACCTCTAGGATAGCAGTTAATTGGAAGGTGAATTAGAGTCAGGTGTTTTTTCAATCAATGGGATGCCAATCAGGCGTGAGATGGGCACCCTGTTTTATTTAAAGAACAGGGATCTATCAAAGTCTGCTCTTCACAACATGTTTGTGGAAGTGTATCATGGTACGAACAAAGGAGATTTCTGAGGAGCTCAGAAAAAGAGTTGTTGATGCTCATCAGGCTGGAAAAGGTTACAAAACCATCTGTGAATAGTTTGGATAGTATGAGTTTAGTTGATAAATGACCAAGTATAATATTTTTATCTCATTTGTGTAACTGGGTTCTCTTTATCTACTTTTAGGACTTGTGTGAAAATCTGATGATGTTTTAGGTCATATTTATGCAGAGAAATATGGAACATTCTAAAGGGTTCACAAACTTTCAAGCACCAGTGTATCAGATGGTGTTTATCCCCCACTAGGGCGTCGCGCCTCCAGCCTGGCGGGACTCCACAGACACCGTCGGGACAGGAATGGAGCTAAATCCAGGGTTGCCAGATCCTGTCAGAGAAACAAGCAACCTGGTGTATGGAAACAAGCCCAAAAGAACCAGAGTCTCTTAGAATAAGCGGACCTGGCAACCACGTTTGGTCCTGCTAGCCTGCTGATCTGAAGTTTCTTAATATGATTTCTAGACCTTAATCCGATCTGAGAAACGTTTATACGAGCGCATAATCAGATAACTGCAGAAATGCGACTATAATTCGATTATGAAGTGAATGTGAACACTCAGTGATCCCTCAGTGTTTATGGAGGCACTCCCTGGCCCGTGACGGAGAAGGCTGACTTGTGTGGTAGAATGGGAACGTTTTAGAAAAGTCAAACAGCTGTACGCATGTAGTACAGAACCCTGCTAATAAGGAAGTGAATCCTGCTGTGATTTTAGCCTCTGAGAGACCAAACGCAGCCAGAAGGTTCAGTAGGGCTGCAGCTGCACTGACTCATCCGAGTTTGGAACGAAGTTAAACATTACTACCATCAATCTTTATTTCGCCTGTTTAGTTTGGTAGCCTGTGGGTTACACGGATGTGTTCATGATCTGTCACCAGTGAGCAAAACGTCCGTTCAAATCTTGAGGGTTTGAGTGATGAAGGGGTTTTCCCTCAGCTTCAGATCAGATTTCAGTCCGATATTTATGATTCCTATTAAAGACAAATGTGGCATTATTTAAGCCGTGATGAATCTTATTATATTTTATAGTCTGTTTATTTACTTAGCAACCGATCCAAACACGACCCACTGCTGCACGGTTTCAGGCGACAGTTTGGGCATCACACGCCATTTTGATGTTTCTTGAGTTTCCAAGGCTGTGCTCAGATGGGCAGCTCAAGCCACATTTCTACGTGGTTCTGGATTTCATGACGGGTCTGATTTGAAGTGTCTTTTACGTCATACAGTACTGTGCAAAAGTCTTAGGCCACCACTAGATTTGTTGTTCTAGCGATATATAATGACCATATGTAACATATTGCCGATGATCGGACCCACTCGTCACTCCATGATCCTCTTTCCCACTGATCTTCATTCCAATCTTTGTGAGCTTTAGCATGCCTTTTCACCCAGTTCCCCTTTTGAAGAAAGTGGTTTCTTGGCTGCTACTCTTCCAAAAAGCATTCCTGATCAAGCTTCTTCAGACCGTAGAAGGGTCAGCTTCATCCAGATGATGCTCCCAGATGCTGCTATTACTCAGATTTCTTTTCATATATACAATTTTCCTGTGTTTTCTGGTTGTATTCTAATAAAGACCATGAGAAATAATAATATATGGTCATTATACCAACAACAAATAAAACAGATCTAAGGGTGGCCTAAGACTTTTGCACAGTACTCTAGGTATACATATTGTCACTTTATTGTACTGAACAGCCAGTGGAGATGCAGAGGTGCCTACTGCATAACAAAACAACATATTTTATCTTTAAGTTGTGACATTAATAAATCGTAAGACGTCTGATTTTCAGATTTTTTGTTTTGTTTTGTTTTGAGAAGTCAGTCTGTTCCTGATTTCTGATTTACCGGTTATGAGGTTGCGCCATCGTTGAGGTCATTGAGTGAATCCGTGTCTCCGGTTGGACAAACAAAGTTCACTGTAGAAATGCTGAGGTATTGTCTTTTCTCCCTGCCCACGCTCCATTCGTTTATGTCATCTGAGCAGACGCCCTTATCCAGACCGACTTACAGCTGATACAGTCCAAGCAGTTGTGGGTTAAGGGTCTTGCTCAGGCTTTTCCTGGACCTTGGACCTCCTGCTCCATAGTCCAGTACCTTAACCGCTAGGCTACCACAGTCCCACCACATTAGAAGTCATAATTTGTCCGGCGAGCCTTAGCCTTTTTGAACAGATGCACGTTTGTGCCATAGACACTCAGAGACACAGAGGCTTCATAGAGTGTCTGTTATCTCTGGCTTCAAAGCAGATTTTCAGTGTGTGTATGAGTGTGTGCATGTGCCTGCCTTATACCCAGTGACCCTGACCAGGATTAAGCGGATAAGAAAATGAATGAATAAATTAATTTGTATAAAATGTGGCTCTTTGTTTTAGAAGGCCTTTATAGCTTTCACACACATACTGGATTCTCTACTAGAATGTCTTTGGTCTAAACTACTTTTGCATACTGTTTGCATATCCGTCCATGTTCTAATAAGGTTATTATTCTTACTATTAATGTCATTATTCTACTTAACTCATGTGTCATCTTATCAGATACATTAGCTGTTGTAGTTCAGCAGTTATTAAGCACAAAGTTTTATGAAGCACACGCGGTGTCAGCATGAGCAGACCGATTGCTGAGGAACGTTAGGGTGGGGCTGTGCTCCTTGTGAGTACTGAAATGATGATGAGCAGGTCTTGCCACTCAAGTGCCGGAAATGTTTTTTGTGTTATTTGAGAATTAGTTTCTATTTGTGGTGGTACGCTGACGCACCACGGGGGGAAAGCAAGCAGATTATGGAGAACCGCGTCTTTGCAATGCAGCTTTTCTTAGATACTTAGGGGGGGCACCAGTGGTTTAAATAAGCTACATAAATATTAAGAGAGAACATATTTAAAAACAATAATGAAAGTATAGTATGTAGACTAGTATTTTAGAGAAAATGCAATATTATGAAGAGTCTAATTAAACAGAGAAAGCAAAACTGTAGCACGAGACAATATAGTGAATACAAGTACGGATTTTGAATATCACAGACGTTCAGCATCGCACACCAGCTGTACTGCATGTGGAATCCAGAGGGGTGTGTGTGTGTGTGTGTTTGTGTGACTTTCTAAATCATTCTGACTTGTCTGCGCGGAACGACTGGAATGTGATTCAGCTTTTTTGGCTTTGTGCAGCTGCACCCCCGCCCTAATCCCCTCTACACAAACGCGAACAGACTGAAACCAGTTACGGGTTTCCATTCATGGTATTTAGCAGACACCTTTTATCCAGAGCGACTTTAGCAGTCGAGGGTTAAGGGTCTGACTCGAGTGCCCAATGGTCCACTGAGCTCAGTATGTTAATACAGAGGTACCTCGGTTCTCGTCATTAATTCGTTCCAGAAGGTTTGTAGAGAATCGACAACGACGAGAACCGAGCAAATTTGTCCCATAAGGAATAATATAAATTGAATGAATCCGTTCCAGATCCCCAGAAAATCCCCCCTGTATAAGGCATTATGTGGATTAATGGAGCTGTATTGTACAGGAGCTCCCTGATTTATGATGAGGATACGTTCAACAAATCCATCACAAGATAAATGGATCATGAACTGATGAGTTTACTGAGTGTTTGGTAGAGCGTCTGTACTGTATCATAGCGGAGCCTAAGATAAGTAATGATAAGTAAGTTTAAATCACTTACATTAACCTACAGTTGGTTAAAATCATTAACACAAAGCTTATTTTAGAATAGTGTTGAAAATTCTCATGTAATTTACATTTACAGCATTTAGCAGACGCCCTTATCCAGAGCGACTTACAATTGATACAGTGGGTTAAGGGTTAAGGGTCTTGCTCAAGGACCCAACAGTGGCAGCTTGGCAGAGGTGGGATTTGAACCCGGGACCTTCTGGTCCATAGTCCAGTACCTTACCTGCTAGGCTACCACAGTCCCACATTTAGTGAGTATTGGATTGAAAGTGAAAAGTAAAAGCAAAACACTTACTCTATTGGTGAACTCTATCTAACGCAGCCTGTGTTCTGGAGGATTCAGTTCTTGTTTTCCATTCAGTTGGCACTTGTAAACGAACCTTTTTCCGACCCATGGAGATTTATTTGCACTAATACAGTACTGTAGATGTAAAATTAAGAGAAACATGATCAACAAAGTGCAGATCTGCACTGCGCGAGAGCTTTTGTGAATCTGAATCACTGAATCACTGTGCACTGAATCGTGAATCATGAATCGTGAAGGGAGTCACGTGGCTCGACTTTTTAAGCAAGTACAGAGCAAACCGAGACACATTTTCCTAGTCAAAATGTGCCAAGAATCAAAGTTGGTGGTCAAGAACCGAGGAACCGCATTACTGTGTAGTACCTCCCGTAAGCAGGACGGTATATCTGAGTGGCTGAAGGTCTTTACTGCTGCTCAGTACAGTACAATATAACTCCTCCATCAGACGCTGGGGCCGTGGCATGGCGTTCGTTGGAGTGTTTATTAAACGTGATTGGAAGCAGATGCCGGACACGGAGCTGTAAGCTTCAGGGTGACAGTTGGAGAACAAACAAGAATCCTGTTCGTGACTCTCACCTTGATCTGCCGCCAAAAGTGCCTCCTGCTCACATGTGGGATGCTTAAAGTGTGAGATAGTTCTCCTCTGCTCTCTGTGGACATGCGTTAGTGGGTTTTACTGCGAGCCCACACAAACACCCTGGCTGTTGTAAGATAGATTCTGCATGCTTTAGTAATGTCAAAGCTTTTAAGTGTTTGGCTTCTTCTGCTCGTGATTAGCCTTGTGTGCAAAAGCTGATGTGTGCAATGCCTGTGTGTAATCAGCCCCATTATTTTCTTCTTCTTTCAGTGCACATCAGGCGGCTTGATCCTCTTGATGAATTGAAATAGATGATCTCTTGTGGTAACTTGGGTAACAGTCCAACTGAGCCCCGACCTGGACTTAAACTGCTGACTTGGGAATTGATCCAAACCTAAGCGCAGCTGTTTTGAGGTTTTACCTAAAGATCAGACTCAACTTGGAATTAATGCTCAGAGCTGAACTGAGCCTCAAACTGAACCTTGGGCTCAAACATAACCAGAGCTTTTACCTGGTCTTTAAGGCCTGACCCCCACTGAGACTTGACTTTGATTTTGATTCGGCCTGAACTTGAGACTCGAAGTGGACTTGAGTGCTGCTGACCTGGAAACTGATCCAAAGTCAACCAGTTTGTGACTGACTCGAGACTCAACCTGGACTTAAGAACTGCTGACTTGAATCTCAACCTTGACTTGAGAGCTATTATGAGAGCTTTCTGAATTAAACCAGAAAGGTCCTGACTTGGACTTGACCGAAATATCAGACTCCACTTGGACTTGAGACTTGACCTGGAGAGCTGATTTGAACTGGACATAAGATTTGACCTTGAGAGCTGAGTTGAGACTCGACCTCCTCTTCAGATTTGAGATTTGAGCTAGACTTAACTCGACCTGAACATGAGACTCAACCAGGACTTGAGTTTTGACAAGCTGCTAACATGGGAATTTGAACAAAAGGCAGCACATCTTGAATAGAAATCACTTTACTACATATGGTATAACATTTGAATAGTGGTTTTTGAGAATCAGTAGATACGGATGCATTTTGTCTGCAAATATCGTGTATCGTGAAAATGTCTTTAAATATTGTGATACGATATTTTGACCCAATCGCCCACCCCTACTAGCTCCTCCAGTTCTGACAGCTCTTAATTAATGGACCTTACAAACTGGTAAATCAGTCTCTTTGTCTCTGCCTTCCAGGATCACTGTCATTACCGCGGTTATGTGCAGGGCATGGAGGGCTCTGCGGCTGCTCTGAGCCTTTGCTCTGGCTTACGGTGAGAGAACTTTTCTTTAACACAAGAATGGCATCATAGTGACTCGACAGTATCACATGAAACACGAATGTGTCATAAATAGCATCGTCCGAGTAAACACAGCCGATTGTTTATACCGTGAGCAGAACACGTTCTTCTTGTTTGACCGGATCGGTGATCTGTGTATTTCAGAGGTTTGATCCACACGCAAACCGGCAGCTTCGGCATCGAGCCTTTAGAGGGCTCATCGACCGACGAACACCTCGTGTACCGCCTGGAGGACGTTAAGGTGGCTCCTTTTACCTGCGGTACACCTCATTATGATCCCCATGGCGATCAGGCTTCACCCGGGCACCTTGAGGATGACCACGCCCACGATGTCTCACCCAGTCAACTCACGAGTCACCTTATCAGGGTCAGTGTTTGAGAATGGAGCTGTTTCTATGAGCAGTGTGTGATTGTCAGAGCTTGACACCCGAACGTCTTTCTCTGTGCAGAGAAAGAGGGCGGTGCTGCCGGAGACGCACTACGTGGAGCTGATGCTAGTGGTCGATAATGAGAGAGTAAGTCCTGCTCCTGTCCCGGGTCCCGGTCTGATTATTAACTCAGCAGTTCTAAGCCACTGTGCTGAACACAGCTAGACTGAATGGTGTTTAGGTCCAACCCTTAGAGACCTGGGGCTATTTTGGCAGTTTTTCTATGCATATGAGTTTGCCTTTATATAAAACATTTAAGCAGCAGTGTTAATTTTGTTGACGATGATTTTCGTCATAGTTAACATTTATTTAGCTTCTGTTTAGTTAAATTGTTACTATAAACATATTAATTAGATAATTAGTTTAATTCTTTCATCTATCACCTAGGCTCCCCAAGGAGTTTGAGTGTTTGTTCCCCCCAGATTTCTTCCTTTTAGGGAGTTTTTCCTTGCCGCTGCCACCCCAGGCTCGCTCGATTTGGGATTGGACTTGGATATTAATAGAAAATTATAAAGCTGCCTTGAGAGAATGCTCCGTTGTAAAAAGCTCCATAGAAATAAACCTGAGTTGACTTGAAGCATGAGGCCTGCAGCAGAGTCTGTGCGAGCGACGAACTGCAGCGTTATGGGAGGCTCGGATGAATCAGCGAGCTGCGAGAGGAGTTCAAGCGTAGCGGGGCGTGTCAGTTTGCAGCCAGATGAATCAGATAGGGCAGCAAAAGCAGTAAGTGTGTGTGGGGCATCAGCATCTGGCTGGAGTGGCACAAAGAAAATAAACTTGCTGATGAGGACTGAGAATTACAGGACAGTTGAGTGTACAGTACTGCATGTGCACAGTATCTTAGCTATTTAGTCAATACCGGTCCACTACAGGATCCCGTGGAGCTTTGCTGTGTGATATGTAGTATATTAGTACGTATATATTAGTACATATCAGCACGTAATATGGTGTTAGGACAACGTCAAAATCGCATAATGTGCATAATGAGTCCCCTACTAGGGGTGTAATGATGCACTCTGTTATAAGTGCTAAATATCGTAAATTGAAAATGAGTCCCAGTTATCATACCCAATTTGTCAAACACCTTTATGTATCAGTTGTGTTTGTAAAAAGCGGCATAAAAATATCTTTGAAATCCCCCAAATCCTTTCAGTTCCCGTGATCTCATTTCCCCATAATGAGAAAGATATGGCGCATATGATGATTGCACCCTCTGGTGGTCAAAGGGTGCAGCAACATTATTAAATGTGCGTACATAGAATGCACGTGATTACATAAAATCGTGACAAAGTGAAGTCCCCAAAAGATCTTAAAAGCTACACATCATGCCGAGATCCAAAGACATTCAGGAATAATTGAGAAAGAAAGTAATTAAGGCCTAAAAGTCTGGAAAGGGTTCTAAAGCCATTTCTAAAGCTTTGGGACTCCAGAGAACCACAGTGAGAGCCATTATCCACAAATGGGGAAGACATGGAACAGTGGTGAACCTTCCCAGGAGTGGCCGGCCGACCAAAATAACCCAAAGAGCGCAGCAATGACTCATCCAAGAGGTCACAAAAGACCCCACAACAACATCCAAAGAACTGCAGGCCTCACTTGCCTCAGTTAAGGTCAGTGTTCGTGCCTCCACCATAAGAAAGAGACTGGGCAAAAATGGCCTGCATGGCAGAGTTCCAAGACGAAAACCACTGCTGAGCAAAAAGAACATTAAAGCTCCCAATTTTTCCAGAACACATCTTGATGATCCCCAAGACTTTTGGGAAAACATTCTGTGGACTGGCGAGACAAAAGCCGAACTCTTTGGAAGGTGTGTCCCATTACATCTGGTGTAAAAGTAACACAGCATTTCAGAAAGAGAACATTATAGCAACAGTAAGATATGGTGGCGGTAGTGTGATGGTCTGGGGCTTTTCTGCTGCTTCAGGACCTGGAAGACTTGCTGTGATAAATGGAACTATGAATTCTGCTGTCTACCAAAAAATCCTGAGGGAGAATGTTCGGCCATCTGTTGGTGACCTCAAGCTAAAACGAACTTGGGTTCTGCAGCAGGACAATGATCCAAAACACACCAGCAAGTCCAGCTCTGAATGGTTGAAGAAAAACAAAATGAAGCCTTTGGAGTGGCCTAGTCACAGTCCTGACCTGAACCCTATTGAGATGCTGTGGCATGAGCTTATAAAGGCCGTTCATGCTGGAAAACCCTCCAGTGTGGCTGAATTACAACAATTCTGCAAAGATGAGTGGCCAAAATTCCTCCACAACGCTGTAAAAGACTCACTGCAGGTTATCTCAGACGCTTGGTTGCAGTTGTTGCTGCTAAGGGCGGCCCAACCAGTTATTAGGTTTATTGGGCAATCACTCTTTCACACAGGGCCATGTAGCTTGGATTTTTTTTTGTCCCTGAATAATAAACACCTTCATTTAAAAACTGCATTTTGTGTTTACTTGTGTTGTCTTTGGCTAATATTTAAATTGGTTTGATGTTGCGAAACACTTAAGTTTCACAAACTGTGGCTCACAACTGCTGGAAATGTTGGTGTCAGAGATCTAGGGTTCAGTTTCAGAAGAGGTTTGAGTGGTGTGTTTAGGGTATAGTCCCAGTCCAGGGTGGCCTCCTAGTCCCAGACCCAAGCCCACATAACTGGGGCGGGTTGCATCAGGAAGGGAATCCGGTGTGAAAACCGGTGCCAAATCTAATATGCGGAGATCCACTGTGCTGTTCCCAGCCAAATCAGGATCTTGTGTTCATTTATTATATATCTGAATGTTCTATGTTTGAGTGGATGTGACATCATTACAGCACTGGGTAACATTTCTATTGGGAATTAATAAGAAGTTTCTTCTTTCTCCATCAGTTTAACTTCACTAATCGTGACCCAGCCGCAGTCAGAGAGGAGATGGTGCAGCTCGCCAACCTGGTGGACAGTGTGAGTGTCGTGTGACTCCGATCGCCTGGCAGTACACACTTTGTTCTATAATTTAATATAATTGTCATAATTAATATATTTTTCTTAATTTATCATACATTTTCTTTTTTCTTTCCTAGGTTCTTTTTATTTATCACATACACTGTCCCCCTTTTATTTAATTAATTCATTAATTAATTTTTCTTCCCTTCAATTTGATTTCACTTCTTTTTAAACTTACTTGCCTTCTTTATTTTCTCTTTCCTTAATCTATATAAGTCCATTTGCTCTTTTATTCTTTGCTTTTTTATGTTTTTCTTCCTATTTTATTCAGTGCCTTATCTTTTTCCTTCCTCCCTTCTTTAGCTAACTTCTTTTACAATCCTTCTTTGTTCTCCTGCATTCTCACTCGTATTTTATTTTGCATTTCTGTTGTTGTCTGCATTTTTTTGTATAATATATCTCACTTTCTCTGGTTTTCTTCTCTCTCTCTCTCTCTGGCTGTAGATGTACGTAGCTCTGAATGTTCGGGTGGTGTTGGTGGGCTTGGAGATCTGGTCCACGGTGAATCCTATCAGCATCGATGGCAGTGCCGGTGAGGTGCTCGGACGCTTCGTTCAGTGGAGGGAGAAAGAACTCGTGCCACGCCGACGCCATGACAGCGCTCAGCTCATCCTGTAAGTAGCTGAATGCAAGAACGCCCCACAGACAGACACACACACACACACACACACACACACACACACAGTATTAGGGGAGGAGGCCATTTGAACTCAATCTGTTTGAATTCTGAATCAAATTTCCCCCTAAGAAGTTCTGTAAATAGGATTAATCCGTTCCCGACCCCCTAACGATTGTTCTCTGCGCCTGTATGCATATGTACTTCATGATTAGAAGCACAGCAATGCAATGCATTAATAATAATCAGTAAATACATGAAATAAATGAAAGTTAAGTGAGACTTTATAGCCACTGAGGCGAACTCAGACTCGGCGCGTCTCATCACTGGGACAGCGGCGCCGAGACTGAGGGGGGTATTGAATCGCACCCATAGGCTGATATAGTATATATAATGATAATATTTGGTCATACAATATAACTGGAGCATTATCGCCACCAACTGGACTGGAGTACATACAGCGTGGTTGGAAGATTGCACCAATGAGTCGGAATTTTTGTTTGAATGTCTCTCACTATGTCTCTGTCTGTCTGTCTCTCTCTCTCTCTCTCTATGTCTCTGTCTCTCTCTCTCTGTGTCTCTCTCTCTCTCTCTCTCACTGTCTCTCTCTGTGTCTCTTTGTCTCTATCTCTGTCTCACTGTGTTTCTCTTTCTCTCTGTCTCTGTCTGTCTGTCTCTCTCTCCCTCTCTCCCTGTCTCTGTCTCTGTCTCTCTCTCTCTGTCTCTCTCTCTCTGTCTCTCTCTCTCTCTCTCTCTCTCTGTCTCTCTCTCTCTCTCTGTCTCTCTCTGTCTCTCTGCCTCTCTGCAGGAAGAGGGGTTTTGGGACTACAGCAGGAATGGCGTTCGTGGGCACGGTCTGTTCCAGGAGTTACGGGGGTGGCATCAACGTGGTACAAATTTCAGCATTTCATTGGTCGACCTCTGCTGCTACGTAATGCAGACTACTATTCAGACTTGTGTGTGTGTGTGTGTGTGTGTGTGTGTGTGTGTGTGTGTGTGTGTGTGTGTGTAGTTCAGTGACAGAAACGTGGCGCCGTTTGCCTCCATCGTGGCTCATGAGCTGGGACACAACCTGGGGATGAACCATGACGATGGGCGAGACTGCAGATGTGTGAACGCCTGCATCATGAATTCAGGGGCAACGTGAGTGTGTGTCTGTGTCTGTCTATCTGAGTGTGTGTGTGTGTGTGTGTGTGTGTGTGTGTTATCAGTGCTCTATAAGCCCTGTCTGCTGTCTGTCAGTGGATCGAGGAACTTCAGCAGCTGCAGTTCAGATGATTTCGAGAAGCTGATCCTGTACGGAGGAGGAAGCTGCCTGCTGAACATGCCACGGCCCGACGAGGCCTACAGCGCCCCCTACTGTGGCAACAAGCTGGTGGATGTGGGAGAGGAGTGTGACTGCGGATCTGAACAGGTGAGATCGCTCGGTTTTCTAACTTTAATATTGTATTTACTTACCCGATATTATAGATTCTAGACATTCTAGATGTTATGATTATAGGTATATGCAATACCAGAAGTTTCTGTTCACTCCACCCACACGTTCTCCGATGTGTGCAGTTCTCTGCTCATTGTGTAAGCGCTCTCTCATCATGTGCTGTAGGAGTGTGAGAAGGATCCATGCTGTGAACCCAAGACGTGTAAACTTCGATCTGGAGCACAGTGTGCCTTCGGACTCTGCTGCAAAAACTGCAAGGTAGCGCGCGCACACACACACACACACACACACACACACACACACGCGCGCAAACACACACACACAGCCGTGTTTTCTCCTGGAGTTTTATCTGTTGAATCTGTTGAAATTAGCTCTGCGTGCGAGTGCATGTTTTTCTAAAGTACAGTCCCAGCACCACGTCGACCCAGATTCAGGTCCAGCTTGAACAGCCCCTACTGAACCCTGTTCTGGACTGGTACCTCGTTCAGGAGACGTGCTCGCCTGCTCCCTGTGAATTCTGGGATAGTCTCCAGACGTCTCTCAGCCCTGACCAGGATAAGCTTCAGTGACTGCAGTTATACTGCATTAAATACCACCCAGAAAGTCACTTATACTCTCTATTTTATTTATTATATTTATTATTGTATTGTTTTCTGTTTTGTTTCTTATTCTCAATTTAATTATTTTCTTTATTTTAATTGTAATGTTCTCTGTTTTATTTATTATTTTTACTATTTTATTACGTTTTTTGTGATATTCTGTTTTATTATTTTCTATTTTATTTATTATATTCTCTATTTAATTTGTGTTTGCAGTTTTATTATTTTCTAGTTTATTTATTATATTCTTTGTTTAATTATTTTACATATTTTACTTTAGATTTTATTTATAATATTCTTTTTTTTATTATATTATTTTTGATCTTCTCTCTTTTATTATCTTGTACTTTATTTCTTCTATTCTCTATTTCATGATTTTTTTCTATTTAATTTTAGGCTATATTTACTCTGTATTTTATTGTATTTATTTTATTATTCTTTATTTTATTGTTTTATATTTTATTGTATTACAATCTTTATTTTACAAATTTTTTGCATTACATTTATTGTATTTACTGTTTTATTATATTCTTTATTTTCTTATATTTTCTATTTTGTTATATTCTATTGTATTTTATTATTAATCAATTATGTATAATGTATTTCAATTATTAATTGTATTTCAAGGATTAATCACAATATTCTGTTTTATTTATTATATTTACCATTATCTTATTTTCCATTTTGTTTTGTTTTATTTTACTCTCTGTTTTATTAATTTCTGTGTTCTATCTATTATTTATACTATGTTATATTCTTTATTTTCTCTGTTTTATCTTATGATATTTGCTGCTTTATTATATTCTAGTTTGTTTTGCCTTGTATTATATTGTATTTTTTTTTATTTTAATGTATTCTGTTTTATTATATTATCTATTTTATTGTATTTAATTACTTATTGTCTTTTTTACATTTTTAAAATTAATTTCTTCCTTCTATTTGTTGCATATACTTTTTATATTAGTTTATTACATGCTCTATTCTGTTTTATTCTATTGTATTTGTTCTTTTGTCTATTTTCTATTCTCTGCTCTATTATATTCTCTATTCTTATGTTCTGTTTTTATTACATATCCTATTGTACTATTCTTTTCTTTTTTTTTTTACAATAGTCCATTTAGCTTTTCTCCGTTTAACCTTTTTATTCTTATAAATAAATCTGAAATCTGATAAGCGAAAAGATTATCGGAAAACGTCTTTGTGAGGGATGAACTTAATCCTGCTGAAAATATGAGATTGAATTTGTCTTCCTTAATTGAAGTAGAATTACTGAGGGGAATTAAGAACGACCTTTTCCTGTGTTTGGAACCACTTCTGATGAGCTAAATATAACTAAACCTTGTCACGTTGGCAAAGGGAGGCCACCAATTACGAAACAACACCCAGACATGATTTCCTCACCACCAGACTGGGATTAAGCCATTTAACCACAGATGTTTTCATAAACTACCTGATCCGTCTTTACAACAGGGAGCCAGTAATTCTGCCTTTATTCTTTCCCTCTTCTCTTGCTGTTCTCTTTTGGCTCTGGAATTAAAGGAAACCTGAAGAGCCGAGCTCATAATCGTCCGCTCTGTTTATGTCTCTCAGTTCCTGCCCGGAGGCTCGGTGTGCAGAGGCACTACAGACGAATGCGATCTGCCCGAGTACTGCAACGGATCCTCGGCCCTGTGCCAGGCGGACGTGTTTAAGCAGAACGGGCACTCATGCAGACAGAACACGAGTTACTGCTACAATGGCATATGCCAGTACTACGACAGGCAGTGCCAGGCTCTGTTCGGATCCAGTGAGTATACGCACAGCGGGTCAGCGGCGGCTCAGAGGTTAATGTACCTGACTCTGGACCTCTGCTGCCACTGTTGGGTCCTATTAGTATTAAATGTAGAAAGTAATAAAAAATAAAGGAATAACATTGAATGAGTCCAAGGTGTGTCCAAAGCTTTGACTGGTACTGTACATTACTGAAAAGGCGAGTGATCTCCTCACGTTTTACCCCAGGTTAGCGTCAGGGCTCTGGCACTTATCCCCACAAACACAGGGCCCAGGTATTAGTGGTTGGTTTTATCAAACTCGGACGCAGCCACGACTTTATTGTTTTACAGGTCAAAAACACCGTAGTTTTTTATTTTTACATGGGTTTGATTATTATTTTATTCTCTTTTTTCGCTTGGTTGCATCATAACCGACTGTGAGATGTGGCCTTTCAGTGTCATACTGCCATCTGCTGCTAATGCAGTGTAACTGCAACTACATGCCTTAGAACTGTCATGTCTGAGGCAAAAATACAGAGCGAACATGGAATTGAAACCGTTTATAATTACAGACGTGTAAGGAGGTTGTGTGGTCGGGTGTAAATGTTTTTTTTCCACCAAAAACAATAAGATTTCCAGATAATAGTAGGATTTTGACGCTTTATCGCGTGTGTGTGTGTGTGTGTGTGTGTGAACAGAAGCGAAAGCTGCTCCCCCGGCTTGTTTTCAGGACGTCAATTCTAAAGGTGATCGCTTTGGAAACTGCGGCTACCAGAATTACAATTTGAAGAAATGTGAGGCCAGGTAGGATCAAGAAACTTTCTCTTTCCTTCAGCAAGTTATGTTTTACAGCGTCATCAACGGATTTAAAGTCATTTATTAGATAATGAGGTTAAAAAAAATTGCCAATAAGGTCGGCATGGTGTGCAAAAGTCTTAGGCGTGCTGCATGTTCCGGTTTATATTTTTGCTTATTCTTTGAGTTTTAATGTTCACTGCACTTTGTAGTTCTATAATTCCAGTCTGTAGTCCATCTGTCTCTCTACATCCTTTGTTCGTCCCCTTTAACCTGGTCTCCATGGTCAGGACCCCCACAGGTAGCACAGATCGGGTCCTGTTTGGGTGGAGGATCATTCAGAGTAAGTAGAGAAACAGATGGACTACAGTCTGGAATTACAGAACTACAAAGTGCAATGAGTACTAAAACCTAAGTAAAGAATCAGCAGAATATAAACTGAAAATACAGAATGCCTAAGACTTTAACCGGTGCTTCTAAAGTCTTTTGCGTGAGTGAATCTAGAGGCTGTAAGAAAGCAGAAATGCTGGAGGTCTCTCTCGGTGTCTTTCAGGAACGCCATGTGTGGAAAACTGCAGTGTGAAAACGTCGAGACCACCGTCTTGTTCGCGATCAAGCCCTCCATCATCCAGACCCCGATCGGAGGGACCACCTGCTGGGGCGTGGACTTCCGCCTGGGCTCGGACGTGCCAGATCCTGGCATGGTCAACGAGGGAACTAAGTGTGGACAGGACACGGTAATAAACCGTGCGTTCATTACAATCTGTGTCTGTTAAGTGCTCCAGTGGCCATGGACGTCCTAAGTGTCTCGGTGGTTTAACTTCTGGATATCTTACCGATCTAGGTGTATAAGGAAATATCTAGAATTGTTTAGGGTCCCTGTTGGTTAATCGTGCTGTGTGTGGTGTGTACAATGTAGGGAATAGTGAGCCGTTTTGGACACGGCACAAACCGCCTCAAGTTGTCGAGCAATTAAGGTCATTAACCAAATTGTCGATGTTTACAGGTTTGCATGAACTACGAGTGCAAAAGCGCAGACGTCCTGAATTATGACTGCGATGTACAGAACAAATGCCACGGCCATGGAGTAGGTGTCTCTCTCACTACGTTACCCATAATGCTTTGCCCATCTCTGCCTGTCTTGCCCTCTTGACACTGCGTTTATGTGCATAGTAATCCGATAATTGGAGAAAATCGGATTTTGTCATGCGCTTGAGTAATCAGATCATGGGAAACCTCCGGGTTTATGACTCGGGTATTCATCGGGTTTCTCACAGAAATGTGACATAAACTTCAATACTTTAATATTAAATAGTGAAATGATTCGTTTTATCATGTATGTACTGTGTTTCAGTGTCTGATAGGCATTTCGCTGCCTTTAACTTCGTGCCGTGTTTCATTCCGTGGTTGCCAGGTAGAGTCAATGGAAAAAGAGGCCAAATAAAGCCAAGTCTTTAGAATAGGCGGACCTGGCAACCGTGGGGGAACGCTCGTGCACATGCGCAGACTGAAAACACAGATTATAATCGGGTATATAGGGTAACTGGTACGCATGCTACGAGTAATCCGATTACTGGAGTAAAATCCAGCTCTCTTTATTGTGTTTCTTAATCTGATTTCTGGATCGGAGTATGCTGTGTACATGAGCACTAGAATTATCGGTGCATGTAAACGCACTCTGTGTGTGTGTGTGTGTGTGTGTGTGTGTGGGACTCATTGTAGGTGTGTAACAGCAATAGGAACTGCCACTGTGACTACGGCTGGGCTCCACCATTCTGTGAATCCTCAGGTTATGGTGGCAGTATAGACAGCGGCCCCACCTGGAATGGTACGATCCAGACTAAGCACACACCTCTTACACTGGCTGAATCCCATTTCAGGGGCTGCATCTTTCGAAAGCCGGATGTTTGCGTCTCAGAACCACTCTTCGGCGCTCTTCCGATGTCCCTAGGTTCCCCTCACTCGCAGTGCTCCTCGGGATGTGTTAGGTTTGCGTTTTCAGGGAAAAGAAGGCCGCTTTTGTCGGCCACATACGAAATGGGACGCAATCGGTCTTCAGGGTGCAGGTCCTGATATGGGGTTCAGCCGCTCTGTGGTGCCTGTCAGTGTGATTCCTGTGAAACTCCAGACAAGAAGGCAAAAGACACCCCCTGAATTCTGTCTGCTTACAGAATTAAAGTGTGCGATTAGTATGTACGTGGTTTTGCTCTTTTATTCGCGTTGGTGTAGCGGCCGGTCTGGAGCCTCTCCCGCTATATATTTATTTATTGTGTATGAATGTGTACAAGGGTTTACATGTTTATGTTTTTCATAAGAGTGACTTTAAATCTCGTTCTCATCTTCTCACAGATAAAGATACGTCCTTACGAGACGGTCTCCTCGTCTTCTTCTTCCTGATTCTTCCTCTCGTGGCTTTGGGTCTCTTTGTGTTCTTCAGGAGAAACGCGCTCCGGCAGCGCTTCTGCAGGAAAAAGCGTTCCCAGACCTACGAGTGAGTCCTGTAGCTTCTCTCAACCAGCACAAATCCGAATATTAGCTTGCTTCCTTACTGTGAATAAAATGGTGCTGTTGGATGACTGAAATATCTTTTCTCAATGTTTTTATTGCCATTATTGTTCCCTGATACTGAAGGTGTTTGTATACATTCACCAAATGGGAAAAACTGAATTAAGATGTACAGCGGTACCTCGGTTCTCGTCATTAATTTGTTCCAGAACTAAAAATGACGAGTGAAGGGCAGATGTTTCCCATAAGGAATAAATGAACGAATCCGTTCCAGATCCAGAAAATCCCCCTGTATGAGGCATTATATGCATTAATGGAGCTGTATTGTACAGGAGCTCCTGATTTATGATGGAGATATGTTCAACAAATCCATCATAAGATACATATATCATGAACTGACGAGTAATGTTAAGTTGTTGTTTAAAACACTTTAACTTAAATTAGCACATTTTGTAATAGTGTTATTTTATAATCTCATGTTATTTAGTAAGGAATGGCTTGAAAGTGAAAAGTAAAAGCAAAACACTTACTCTATTGATGAACTTAGGGCGCCAGCATAGCTGCTAAGCTAACTGCAGCCCGTGTTCTGGAGGATTCAGGTCCTGTTTTGCTTTCGGTTGGCTCTTATAACTAACCTTTTTAGAACCCATTGAGATTTATTTGCACTAAGAGGACAGAACAGATGTAAAAATAAGGAGGTCTTCATCTGAGTGGGATCTTTTGTGAATCTGATTCACTGTGTACTGAATCGTGAGTCGAGTTTTGGTTGAAAAGAGTCATGTGGGCAAACGACAAGAACCGAGACAGAGTTGTGTGAGAATCGAGGTACCGCTGTGTCGGGTTAAGTTTGAGAACCCTGAAATAAATTCATGTCCTGTCGTGTAAATAAAGTCGCTGACACTGAGGTCGAATCTGATGCCGTTGTGTATTTGTCGTGTAGATCTAACAACAAGTCCAGAACTCCTGCCGGTCAGCGAGGGAACGTCAACAACATAGTGAGGGACGGGGTAAGTGACAGCTCGTCTCACAGACACTGAACGTAAAGCTAACACAGAGATCATCTTAGAAAAACTAGAACTCTAATACTTAGTCTGTAGTCTGGTGCAAAGTTTGGGCTTCCCCTGATCCTGAACTAAACTGTTTAAGTCTATACTTACTCTGAGGTCTGTTACTCACAGCAGGCGGGAAGAATGGGGCAGTAAACCCCGAAACGAGCCACAAAACAAGTCTGAAAACTGGACAATAGACCAAATCAAACCCTTGTTTGATATTGTGTTGGCCACTCGCGTCTGACCCACAGCCAGCAAGACGGCTCTACGCTTAACTCTGAAAGTCAAACTTTCTGTAAAGAAAGAAATATGAACCACTTATTCAGCCAAAGCAGGATTAAAATGTAATAGGGTCCTGTTTTAACACGTCTTTCAACTGTCTAGCATGACCACTGCTCAGTCAGGACATCACTTAAATAGGACCTGCCTGACATAGTGAAGTCACCAAAAGATCTTTAAAAGCTGCACATCATGCCGGGATCTAAAGAAATTCAGGAACAACTGAGAAAGAAAGTCACTGAGATCTATCAGTCTGCAAAGGGTTATAAAGCCATTTCTAATGCTTTGGGACTCCAGCGAACCACAGTGAGAGCCATTATCCCCAAATGGTGAAGACATGGAATGGTGGTGAACCTTTCCAGGAGCTCAAAATTACCCCAAGAGGCTCCTGGGAGAAGAATGATTTTGCCCAACTGTAGTTTTAATATCTGTTTTAACCATTTGAGGTTGACATAGGGAGTCACTTTGAGTGTACTAAGTAAACAAGACATGATTGAACCAGGGCCAAAACTTTTTGCATCAGACTGTAGATTCTTTGCTGCCTGGGTAGTAATGAGGCTTCTGTCTCTCTCTCTGTCTGTGTGTGTGTGTGTGTGTCTCTCTCTCTCTCTCTCTCTCTCTCTCTCTCTCTCTCTGTCTGTCTGTCTGTCTGTCTGTCTGTCTCTCTCTCTCTCTCTGTCTCTCTCCAATGTATTATAAAGCATCAGGCTCGGTTATTGTCGCCTGAGGAGGTAACGATTTTATATATAAAACTCAGGCTTTTCATTGTCTCTATGGGGCGACCCTGCCGCTGCTTGTCCAACCCCTGCTGCCTTCTGTCTGTCTGTCTCTCCTAACAACAAAAGCCCTCTAATACAGTGTCGTCCTGTCTAATTTGCCTTGCGCTGGATAAACCCCCATAAACTGGCATGCATGGCATATGGGGGTCTGTGATTATGATGCTGTTTGTAATGTGCATGTGTAGAAACAGATCAAGCCTCGCTTGAGCTTACACAGTGAACTTTTGACTAACGTAACTCACAGAATGCGCTCACGTTCCACCCGAGGAATAGTTTGGAGAAAAATCAAATGGATAAATGCTTTGACTGGGCACTCGGATGGTTCTGCGGTGCTTCCAGCCTGGCCGGGCGCTACATAGACACAATTGGCAGTGTCTAAGGGAGGAAAAGTTGGACTGGGATCAACTGTCTCCCACCGAAACAGCACCCAAATCCTGATAGCTAGAGGCAATGTCGCTGGCGGATGGACACGCCAAGCTTAGACTGTCCATACGCCCAGATTCCCTCAAGTGGTCACCCGCTGGTGTATGACCCCTCCTCATTTTGGCGGTGGGTCTGCCCAAATTGGGAGAACTGCAGATTGTTCTCTAAACTATTCCTTCAGTTGACTGCAAGCCAATTAGTTCCATTATTTTGATTAATTATGACTGTGTGATGATGGGTCTCTCTGCAGGTAGTTCAAACGGGGAACACTTCGGCAGCACGGCCACATGTCAGCAGGCCTCCGCCTCCAGCGTTCGCACGGTAACTGACTAGCTCACTCAGGTTCATACTCCAAAGACGTGCTGCAGTGAAGTTGGACAGCAAAGCCCTGTCTGACAGCTGCCATTGGTAGCGGTGCTATACGGAAATTATTATAAACAATAATGTCGTAGATTCTGCTTATTTATTCCATTATTTCATGGCGATTCCAAGGACATAAGTAAGCTCTGCTCCTGGAACCTGTGGTCCAAAGGGGAAGTAATCATTTTACGTTACACTTGTAATAGGTTTAAATAGGAAGGGGGAAAAAGCTTAATGTTAAAATGATTGTTTTCCTTTTGGATCACAGGTTCATCATTTCAGAAGTAGAGATTACTTATGATCGGTAATAGGTGAGAGAAGTTAAACCACATCAAGCTTTGGTGCTTACGGTGGAAAAAGGGCTTCATGGTTGTACTTTCTTTGGACTCGTTTTGATTACACTAGTCAAATGAACCGGACTTTGGTTGTCAAACATGGTCGGGCACTAGGGGTGTAACGACACACTCGCAATTCGATTCACGATACTGAATTCATGATTTTTCTCACGATTATTGGTGTTATATTCAATAACAGGCATTTCTTTTTTTTATTTCTGAAGAATAAACAATGCAGAACATACTTTGATATACTTCAGTCTCCTGCAATTAAAAGAATATTGATAATGGGCTGTGGTAGCCTAGCGGTTAAGGTATTGGACTATGGCCCAGAAGGACCCGGGTTCAAATCCCCTCTCTGCCAAGCTGCCACTGTTGGGTCCTTAAGCAAAGCCCTTAACCCACAATCGCTTGGTGTAAGCATTTAGCAGACGCCCTTATCCAGAGCGACTTACAACTGGTACAGTCTTACAATCCAAGCATTTGTGGGTTAAGAATCTTTCTCAAGGACCCAACAGTGGCAGCTTGGCAGAGGTGGGATTTGATTGCCTTAACCCCACTAGGCTACCACAGTATCAGTTGTAAGTCGCTCTGGATAAGGACTTCTGCTAAATGACATGAATGTAAAATGTAATCACTAGAAACATTAATAACTAAGTGCCATCTTAAATTGAAAATGACACCCTGCAGTTTGTTAAACACGTTTTGCATCAGTTGTGTGTGTGTGAAAAGTGCTACACACATCATTAAACATCCCAGATCCCTTCAGTTTGAAGATATGAAGGAAGATATGCCGTATATGACGTATGACTCTGCCCTCCGGTGGTCAAAGAATGCAACGGCATTATTAGCTGTCCTTAAACAAAAGGCCTGTGCTAATTGACCCAGCGTGAATCGTGACACTTTTGCATCGACATGCGTCGTTGCACCCCTCAGTGTGCACCCTTTGTTCCCTGACCTCCATTTACTCGCTTGCACTTAGTTCGATTTAATAATCTCCCTCTCTCTTCACAGCCCTCCGCCTCCTCCTGCTGCTCAGCCCATGCCCCAGAGACCAGCCCCTCCTCCCCCTGTATAACGCTCACGTGTGCATGGTGAAAGGGGGACGTCGAGCGGGATTCATTTGCTCAGGTCACGCCGTGTGACCCCACCGCCTCGGAAGCTGCTGTTACCTGTCAGTCAGACAGCTGCTCTGTTAAAGACGAATCAGAAATGGCTTTCCACGTGGTGCGCTAGTTATGGTGTTACGGCTTTAACGCCTTATCCAGTGCACTCTAGGTTAAATAATAAAGGAAGCGTTCGGCTTGCGCTCGGTGAGGACTTTCCTCTTGCAATACGTAGGAACGTAAGGCAAGACCAACCGAATGGACCGGCTGTCTGAAGCGGACCGAATGGCTTTGTATTATTATTTGTTATTATAAGAAATTATTATGAAAGGACCAGGACCACTGCAAAGAGCTGACATTGAGTTGTACTTCAGTGTTAGGGTGAACCCTCTGAATCAGGCATGTTATTTACATTTCCAGGTCACATTAGCCATTATTTTTCCCTCATCCAGCATTCAGATCAAACACGTAACTTAAATAGCCTACAGGCCCCTAAAAGAAATATCGAGCTCTGTTTCACACCAGAGGCAGAGACGATTTGAGTGTATTCAATCAGCGCAAAGTAAACAAGGTGTACGCAGGTGTGCGTCGCTTAAGGTTCACGATACGTTCTTTGAAACTGCATGTTGTGTGGTCTGGACGTTGTCCGAACACCGTATTATATACTGTACCCATCAGTCATACCTGGGATACTGTAGTGTACCGGTATTGACTAAATAATAGAGTTTGGGGACAAATTTAAGGACTTGAGATTGCTTGACTTGGTATTCATGATCCAAGACTTGACTTAGAATCGAGAGAGGTGATTCTAAGTCAAGTCTCGAGTCATGAATACCATGTCAAGCAACCTCAAGTCCTTAAATTTGTCCCTAAACTCTGTTATTTAGTCAATACCGGTACACTTGATTTTTTAAATTAAATATTTGTATGTTAGGTATTGAGAAGTTAGGCATTTTTTGTTGTTGAAACATTATTGGGTGATTTCCGTGCAAACCTGGCAACCTATCAGAACGTGCAAAGAAGCTTGTAACGTGGAACTCCAGAAATGACGTATGGATCCAAGGATTATGTTGGGGGAAAAAAAGCAATATGCAAGGTCTGCGGATCAAAAATCAGCGGCACGACCAGCACAACATCCAACTTTTTCCAGCTTTTTCCTTTTCGGCTAGTCAAACATTAGCAAGAAAGACAACGTGTAGAAAGACAAGGAAGTTTATGACTGATTTAAATGTGGAAACCGGAGTTGGAGCATCATCATTTCCGTCTGATGTGTAACTTGAATCATAGCAGGGACTTGACTTGAGTTAGACACGGAAAGACAGCTGTCCTTCTCGTTCTTCTCCCTCACAGGCACGATTGGTGATTCTTTTTGTGATAAGTAGCTATGGTATGGTATGTTTTTTTTAAACGAGACTTGAGGGATAGGAAAAGTCACTAAATCTAGCCACAAAATCACTAATTTGGCAACAATTATCATAAAGCTGTCCGCCTTCCTCCCGCCACAGGACACGACCATAACTGTTTAGAAATAAAATTGAACAATAATAGTCATTTCGGCCAAATTTAACAGCCAGGAGAAAACACATTACACTGTTAAAAAAAAAAAAAGAAATCACAAGAATGCTGTGAGCAGGAATTACTGGGGGAGGGGGGTGTTCACATTGTACCCGTATCCAAACTTTGCTGTTGATGTGCCATTTAAAAAAACAAACAACAGCTATGCCTGAATATTACCACATTGAATTGGGACTTACTTGTGACCTCTACTAAATAGCCATGATTCTGTAGTGTTTCCCATACAGTGATTATTTAATATCATCACTGATTTGATTTTCTTTTTCTTTTTTCTCACTATTTAAGATGGGTAAAATCTTATCTCACTGTAAAGCTGCATGCAGCGCATTGATTTGCTCGGCCCCTCCTTACCGCACTTTCCCTCTCACTCGCGCACACATTTATGGAATTGGAAACTGACTTTGTGGCAGGCGGGATGTATTTTAGGCATTTATTTCAGGAGAGACCGGGGAACTGAGGGAGAAGCGTTAAGAAACCGTGAGAAATGAGCGCATTTAACTCTGGTGGCTGCGTTTTAAAGACGGTGTTTTACTTGCTTGTTTCTCGTTGATCCACGCACACTTCTCGCACTGCGGAGCGCACATCCAGCACACCTTATTCACCTGAGTGCTAACCAGTGTCAATTTTGACAGCAAATTCTTATTCAGTGTTAGTCATAGTCTTTGGACTAAAACGTAATTCAGTTTCAGTCATAATTTAGTCGTCTGAATTGTTGTTAGTTTTACTCGTCTAAATATAATCAGATTATAGTCGACTAAAGCTACAGCAGATTCGGTTGACTAAAATATGACATGTGAAGGTTGCAAGACGTAATTCTTTTTAACATTTCCTTTGAATTATTTACAATGAAATAGGTACATCTATGCATTAATAATAACTGTATACATTAAAATGGTTATAACTGAAAAATTCCAACATAGATCTGCTTCAAACTCGGCGTGGACACTCATGAGATATTGTAGAATTGAATCAATTTAGAATAAATGACATATTGTGAGCTTTATTAAGCGTATGAGATCGGATATACAGTATGTACATGCTCATGTATTCATATTCACAGTATAAAACGGAGTTCCGTTACTAGAATATTCCTTAAACATAGTATGAACACGTTTTAGACAAGGTCAAATATATCCACGTCGCGAACTGGAAACGTATTTAATCCCTACTTTATTCGCTGATATATTGTTTTGAACATAACGAACTTTTGAGTGCGTTTGCACCGCACTACCGTAATACCGCTACAATAGGAGCTCGCGCCATTTTCGGATAGCTTTACCGCGGTTGCAGATGTCGTTTCAAGTTTGTTGTGTTTTATCGGAGATAATCGCCCCACACAGGTTTACAAGGAGTCTTGTTTTCCTTGACATCAAATGAGAAATGTGCCCATATATGGACTCTGCACTTTCTCTCAGGTATTAATGTTGTCGAGTTGGTTTCTACCTGTGCAGGGGCTACTTGTACGGTTTTACCACAGTAAGGATCGCTACCCAATATGTCCCGCCTTTCCACAAAACTAAATCAGATCTGATAGGATGTCATCTCTGCCAAACATTTCCGTCTCGTTTTTATTCGTTGACAAAGGTGTCAGTTCATTTTGTCCTAGTTTTTGTCGTTTTTCATTCATTTTAATTCAGTCATCTCCTCATTTTCTTTAGACAAAAAGGGCCATTGACGAAAACTATGACAAAAATCATTCGTCAACGAAACTAACACCTGCGGTTCATCATCTAATGAGTTCAGCATTCAGTCTGCTCACACTGATGCCGCATATGTTTATAAAACTGTCTGCACCAGAGACATGTTGTTGCGTGTCCCATTACATTTGATAAAGTAATATTTGGGTTAAGTTGATGAATAACTTTCTTTAATTGAGAATTACTTCACTTTAGCTTTCTATTTTTAATGAGAGTGAAGACGTTTATGCGAACGAACGTTATGCAGTGCATTGCTGTGGTTAGGATTTCAGGACTAACAATAATACGACTCAAATATTATAAATATTATTTGTTTTAAGAAATGTAATGGTGTTAAATCCCAGTCATGATTTAACGCAGTGCATTATTGTCCCTGCACTGATTTGCTGAAAGACTGCTAAAAGAAAGTTTTAACTGTTTTTATCCCACCAACTTAGTTTCTATCCATATATCTGGATAACTGTTTTTTAATTTTGTTTGTTTGTTTGTTTGTTTGTTTGTTTCAAATGCTGGAGAGCTCTGGTACGTACAGTATATACTATATATAATGATGTGTGAATGTACCGCAACAACAAAACCACATTTGGGTTCAGCTTGTAGAATACATAAGAAACCTAAGCAATACTCACCGGAACAAAAGAGTCACCTGTGACTGAAACGTACTTAATTATGCGTAATACCTCTACGAATTCTTACGAAAATTTCCTGTAGACTGGGATATCTGCCACTGCAGGTAGACCCATATGACCGTACGCTTTGATGCTCCTGCAAACCTACTTCCTTCACACTACTGCCTTTGGCACGTCCAAATGGGGTCACTCCTTTTGCCAATCATTAACATGTTGAACGAGACACTCACTGTGCTGTACCACCTCTAAGGTGGTAGTAACTTCAGGCTCCTGCAGATGGCGCTATAAATACCTGCGGGGTATTTATAGCGCCATCTGCAGGAGCCTGAAGTTACTACAACCATGATCACGCAAGGGGAGTATATTTTTGCTTGGGGGGGAAAACTTTGCTCAGCAATGTTAGATCTGACCTGATGCAGGACAGATGCTGTACATCACTGATTAATTTGGTTAATGTATTTTAAAGAAGTGTTTTTACCCTTTTAATTGACTAGTATGAACCAAATGAAACTGGCCTAACACATGATAATAAGATTAGGGGGATGAATGTGGCTAAGGAAAGCTTTTGGCTCTTCTTAGTATCAGTAGAAAGCTTCACAATTTGTTTATTATTTGTACCTTATTTGTCTCGAGTGTATTAGCGATATCCAATCAGGTGAACCGATCAGCACTCGTGATTCTTTTGAAGTCACTCTTATTTGGTTGTATTGTGGTACAGCATAAACAGGTTAGGTTTGTATAATCCAGTTAACTCATCCCACATTACTTCAGTTAAGGGCTACTGACGTTGTGCATGTCATTCTCACGATGGCTTAACCCTGTTCAGATCCGCCAATGCAATATTCTTAGTGTAGCTCACGGAGGCTGCTACAGATCAAGCCTTCTTCTGCTGACAAATATGCATGTTTAACACAACAGATATGCAGTCCATAGATACACACACAACGATCTCTGCAAAACTGATAAGTGCCATACAGTACATCTTCGATAACACAGAGTGGTGTTTGTGTGATTGTGCACACTTCGGCCTCCGAAGCCTGAATGACTGAATGTTAATGAGTGAATGATTCGGATCACTGCATTGATTTTCTTGGCTTTTTGTTTATTTTCCTGATTGCACTGTGGTCCCCTGTTCTTCCAGTGTTGTTTGGAGTACAGCGTCGCCCTTTGAACCGAGAGCAACTCACACAAAGGTTTATAAAATGCATAGACGAAAACTGTATGATATCCTGTAGTAAATCAGCCATGTGTTCTGGCCTTTGTGCGATAAGCTGCCGACGAGATTGCTATTGCTTGTGGAAATAAAATATACTGTTGTTTGTATAAGAACTTCACCATTGTGCTTGATTCAGAGGCCTGCGACAAAATGATTCTATGTTCCTGAAAAGGGTGGGGCTCTCTCTTATTAGGGCTGTGCTAAAAAATCGATACAGCACTATATGGCGATATTTATTTTCATGAGATACTACCGATTTTCAGCTCAAAATATTGTTTTTATCAAAGGAAGAAAACGTTTTAAATGGGGGTCTAAACTACAACCCCTATGCAGTCTGGCGGTGGGTGGAGAAAACCTACCCCTAATGAAGGGATATTTTGAGCGCCAGTTGACGACTGATGGAAGTGGAGAGCGTGAGATTGAACGGATTGGGTCAACAGCAGCAGTTGTAGCATCATTGTATCGGCTTTGTGGTTGATGAAGCAGGAGCCTAATCCTCAGTCAACAGCTTTGGGTAGTGTAAAGATTAAAGTCAACTTCGTCACCCAGCCAGCCTTGCTGGGGCTTAGTCCTTTTGTGAACATGCGAGGGTTTTTTCTATCCAGTGGATACCTCTGATTAGAGAGCCTGCGCCTTTTGGATCCGAGAGGAGTCACTCGAGGTTGGCGTGGACGTCTCACCGGGCTCCCCCAAGATTCTCCCGCCAGAGCTGTTCATCAGGCATGGTCCTCGGGGAGGTGGGATCATATCTTAGTTTCCTTGGAGAACATCTGGGGATCCCCAGGAAGGACCTTACATTGTGACCAAAATAGAGAAGCCTGGACTGACCCTCAGCCTGTACCACCATGACTGTCCCCAGGGGCGAAGCAGATGGAATCAGACTAGGAGTACAGTGATGAATTTGTTGTTATTGAATATTAACAACATTGATCAGGCTATAAATATAAAGTTTTTAATTTGCCCAGCATCATTATTATTAGTATTAACAGCTTAAGATTTTTGTCATTGGGTGGATTAATTGGATTACCTTCTTCACGCCAGATTTGCGAAAAGTTTGCCTTCACTATGTATCTACAAAACAAAAGCTTTCCCCCAAAACTTGCTCACGAAGTCAGCCATTATCCTCAATACAGATGTTTAGTTTGTTGACCCTGTTTATTCCGGTCAACAAAGTTGTAGGGTCTTTGCTTTTCCTGTGCAGTCGAGTCTGCTAATATTACTCTGTTATTTGCTCTTAATGCAATATGTTTACTAGATGGTGCAGCTCATAAATCAATAACATTTAAATTTAATTTAATCTGAAATTGGAAATGTGAGGTACTATACTATGAAGTGTGTGAAAGTGACATGTGAGTCATGTAATGCAAAATCAGTTAATGTGAGATAATTTAATCATGTACGTGTAACGAAAAAAATAAAAAAGTTATAATTGTCATGTGTGGCTACATCATATAGGTAATGTTAACATGAGGTAAAGCCGTATGATGTATTAAACCAAATGTGAATAACTATGGCAGTGTAACGTATGGTGGGGTCATGTAATCACACAGTGGTGCCTTGAAAGTTGGTGAACCCTTTAGAATGTTCGTATTTTTTGCATAAATATGACCTACAACATCATCAGATTTTCACACAAGTCCTAAAAGTAATAAAGAGAACCCAGTTAAACAAATGAGACAATATTAGACGGTCGTTATTTATTGAGGGAATGATCCAATATTAAGATATTAGTGAGTGGCAAAATAAGTGAACCTCGAGGATTAGCAGTTTCATTTGAAGGTGAAATTAGAGTCGGAGTGTTTTCAATCATTGGATGCCAATAGTGTGAGTGGGGCACCCCCCTTTTTTATTTAAAGAACAGGGATCCTATCAATCTGCCTCTTCACAACACATGTTGGTGGAATGTATCCTGGTACGAACAAAGGAGATTTCTGAGGACCTCAGAAAAAGAGTCGTTTATGCTCATCAGGTGTCAGCTGGACAATGTTACAAAACCATCTCTAAAGAGTTTGGACCCCCACCACTCCACAGTCAGGCAGATTGTTACAATGGGGAAATTCAAGACCATTATTACCTCCCCAGAGTGTCGACCAACAACGTCACTCCCAAGCCAGGCGGTAAATAGTTGTGAGTTCACAAAGGACCCCAGGGGAACTTCTAGTAACTGAATGCCTCTCTCACATTGGCTAATGATATGCTCATAGTCCATCCACCATCAGAAATAACACTGACCAACAATGGGTGCAGGGCAGGGTGCAAAGGAGAAGCCACTGCTCTCCAAAAAATAACTTTGCTTCTCATCTGCGTTTGCTAAAGAATCACATGGACGAGCCAGAAGGCCTTGGAAGAATGTTTTGGGGGGGGGGTGGATGGATGAGACCAAATATAAATTTTTTTTTTAAAAAAAAAAGTGGTTATCTTTGGAAAAGAAAAACACTACATCCAGCAAAAGAACTTATCCCCTCTGTTGAAACATGGTTGGTGGTAGTATCATATTGGGCCTGTTTTGTTGCATCTGGGCAGCTTGCCATCATTGATGGAACAATGAATTTCTGAATCGATATCGGAATTCTAAAGGAAAATGGTCATGACATCTGTCCATGAAACTGAATGTGCCCAAGAGAAGTGGTCATGGGTCAGCAAGCCAGCGACCCTAAGCACACAGCCGTTCTACCAAAGAATGTTTAAGAAAGAATAAAGTTCATGTTTTGGAATGGCCAAGTCAAAGTCCTGCCTTAGTCCAATGGAAATTGTGGAAGGACCAGAATCGAGTCAGCTAATGTGAGGAAACCACCAACATCCCAGACTTGAAGCTGTTCGGTACGGAGGAATGGGCTAAAATTCCTCCAACGGTGTGGTCAGATTGACTGATCAAACAGCTTACGGAAGAAACGTTTAGCTGCAGTTATTGCTGCCAGTGGGGGTCACATCAGATACTAAAGCAAAGGTTCACGTACTTTTGTCACTCACTAATATGGAATATTGGATCAATTTTCCTTCAATAAATAAAATGACCAAGTATAATATGTTGTCTAATTTGTTTACCTGGGTTCTCTTTATCTACTTTTAGGACTTGTGTGAAAATCTGATGATGTTTTAGGTCATATTTATGCAGAAATATGGAAAATTCAAAAGGGTTCACAAACTTTCAAGGACCACTGTGTATGAATTAATGTAAAATGACAATGTGTGACACTGTGAGGTTATGTAACGTATAAAGTAATGTAACAGTGTGAGGTAATACAACATCATGGGGGGTGATTAACATAATGTGAAGTGAGATATCGGGTTCCCATTACAAGCACTTGGGAAAGACAGAGTCCACACAATTTATTACAGATAAGCAGAAAGTATTTATGCACTGAGACAAACAACTTTGTGTGTGTGAGTGTGTTGGAGAAGGATCATGAAATGGGGACATAGCTCTCGACTGTGAGAGAAACATTGTTGATGTCAAAAGAACAGTCTGTTCTAACAGTCGAATGTAAAACTAAGATGTGGATGTTACTCTCAGCAGCAAAGAGAAAGGTATTAAGAAGCAGTAACATACCCAGGAGCCTGAGAATTATACCAATATTAGAAAAGCATATTAGAAAAGGAGGTCAGCCAGGTAAAACGAACAAGGCCGGGGTCTTTACAAGGTCAAGGAGCTCCAAGCTGTAACCACATTCAGACCTTTGCAAAAAATGCCTAACAGTAACACAACATGAAATAATGTAAGGTAACTTGATGCAAATCCCTATGATCTGACTGACATGTTAAACTCTTATCCTGGTACAGGTTGTAATATTTACTCAGCACTTTGGCTTAATCTCTAATCTGGCATGGTTGGTGACGCAGCCCATTCAGCGCGCGAAAACCAAAACGTGACGTCAGGCAGCACGTGTCGTCACCCGGCTCAGAATTTGTACTGCTGCACTTCCGGTGCTCGGGAGTGACTCGTTTCCAAGCAGACACAGAGGACATCGGGACGGCGCAGGGGATTTGATTTGATTTGATTTTATTATTCTTAACGCTCGGGTGTGGTGGCAGCTCGGTCGGCCGACATTTTAGAACGAAGTAAGTGCTGCATTCAGCTGCTCTCCGGTTGAAATAAAAATATGCGGGGCTTAGATTATGCAGGCAGGAATGCAGATGACTTCGAACTAATCAGCAGGGTTTATAGCCTAGTGGGATAAAAGGCTCGTTTTATATATGCTTAAGAGGTTTTGTTTTTATCCGAAGCTGTTTTTTAGATGTATGTTTTTGCATAATTGGCTAAATAGCCCCAGGCTGTGTTCCAAACAGCTACAATACAGCCAGCATCATTCGCCTACAGAGCACACCCTCATAAGGAGCGACGTGGTTTGTGGAATTCGCTTTTCACGAGAGTCTGACGAATAATAACGTCTAGAAAAAGTTTAAAATGCTGACCGACTTTAAGAGCAAACCGAGTTGGCTCGCGTTGGTTCGGTAGCTTAGCATAGGCGCAAGCGTTCTCGCCTAGATTCCATATTTGGCGAAAAGGGCAAAGTGATTGACGGGTCTCATAGCCAATCCTATCACACGCCGATTTATCAGAGGGCGGGGTTTACACTGAGCAGCCAATCCGCGCTCTCGAAATCGCCTCGGTTGGGCGGCTGAGGTTAACGGTTAAGAGTACGACAAATACAAGGTCAAAACACGCAGGTGTCGACCGGTCCTAAAAGTTGTAATGCCGAAGTTGGTGTTTGTTATTGTTTGTTTTTGTCGCCTAAGTACTTCTCCCCCCAGTTGTAGGACAGTCGTTTGGGACTTCCTAACCTTCGTCTTTGGTAGTTTGGGCGTTCCATTTTGCGTATAAGTTCGCGTGAGTGGACCTCGAGTTAAAATGTCAACGTCACTAAGGTTCTTTTAATGCCTCGTGTGGCTATAAGGAAGCAGCAGTGAAAGGAAGTGATTGGTGTTTATATAGGAGGAGCACTTCATAAACGATAAATTTATGTGCTTGATTAACGCCATGCACTGCGCAAGAATCATGGGAACATGTAAAGTTCTCTGGCACGCGTTTTGTCTCTGTTTATTTGTGAGGACTTTCCCTTGACATACGATAGTGTAATTCGAACACCTAACCTTAACTTCAGTACCTCAGTAACGGACTCCCATTAAAAACTAAACTACTGCCAGGTTTTTTTCTGTCATTTGTTGGAAATTGGGTCCTCCGCCAGTTACAACAGGGATACAAGGTACAACACACCATATCTCTCCACTTTCATATCTTAACAGGTCCCTTTAGGCTACAGGTCACTCTGTACAAGTTCTCAGAAGCTGTCTGTTTAATATTAAGGCTGATAATCAGAAGGTTTTTTTTTTTTTGAGAGATCAAGTATGTGAGCAAGACCCTTAACCTTCAGCTGCTTCGTCTTGCTTCTACTCACTGGATGATGCCGTCTGATAATCAAAAGTAAATCTTTATGTTTCATCTCACATGACCAGGGACACAAACAATTCTCTCAAGTAATACTGTGGTGGGACTGGTTAAGAGACTGGACGTGGACCAGAAGGTCATGGTTCAAGTCAAATCTCCACTTTTTTGACCCTTCAACCACATTTGCTTTGATTGTAAGAGTTGGTAAGTCGCGCTGCCTGAGAAATGTACATGTAGTAAGCAAAGTGTTCTGTTTCAGCACTACTTATCTTGGTCTGAGTCACACAGAGGGTGGACAGGTTGCCAGGTCACCACATGGTTCCAAACCGTGTCACCCGACCGTTGTGGTCAGCCCAGTCTAGCTTTCTGCCCTCGGGTCTGTCAGCAACTTCTTATTTCAAAGTTGAACTCTGGCCCGGGAGCTTGCTTTCATTTCTTAAAGCAAGACAAACTTGTGGTTGGATCCAGCTCACTCTTTAGTTACTGGAGGTTGTTTAGAGTAGGTAATCACCCTCTAACCTGCTAAAACAGATGGTGGCGACATGGTTGAAGTCCATGTTCTAATCCTATACCCTTCCTGAGCCTGTCACGTTTGGGTCTTGAGCAAGGCCCTGAACCCACGTTTTTGGTTGTAAAACTATCTAGTTAATGGTGTCTGCTAAATGGAACTTCGATCTGATGTAGATGGTATTCTGAATGGCCTTTACCTTTTCAGAGAGTTTTTTGGTGCGAACAAGCCCCCAAACTGTAGATACCAGGCCAGGTTCCCAATCAGTTTTCACCACTGTATGAATCATTTAGAATTCGCTCTTATCGAGAGCGGCTTACAACAGATACAGTCTTGGAGCATACAACTTCAGCAATTGTGGATGAAGGACCTTGTTCATGTGACAACTTATCAGTGCTGGGGCTTGAACCCTGGACCTTCTGTTCCATAGTCCAGTACCTTAACCGCTGTGTTGCCACAGTCTCATTGGTTAAATCTCATTCAGTAATGTCAAAGTAAAGTGACTGAAGGCCTTTGTTTTATTGCATTCCTGACACTAATCATTCATCACACTGCTTCAGCACTGAAGAAATACATCGGATTTATTCCAGGCAACTGCTTTTATTCAGTGTCTCTTACAAAAACATCAGCTGGAGGCACACCGGTGCAAACGAGGTTGTTTGTAATTGGCGTGGATCCCTGCAGGGAGCCGGTGTGGCTGCATGTTTTAGGAGCTTCACCTAACTCCACCTGTCTCTGCTTTCTAACTGAAGATCTGTATCAGGTTCAGTGACTTACAAACACGTTGTTTACATTAATGCTCTTTCAGCTTCTTTTTATAATTCGGGGTGTGTACATTTCAATATGGACCGGTCTACCAGTTCCTAAACCAGTGATACAGGTCAGTCCATGCAGTTTTAAGTACGATTTTTTTTCCACGGATTCAAATTTTAAAGTAGTGTGCTACCTTTTTCTTTAAAAGTCTAAACACTCTGACAACTCCCTGTATGCTTCTGCTTTCTTTAATTTCCCTTCTCTTAATGTTTCGTCGTGGCTTTTTCACATCGTCAACTTAAAAAACCAACAAAGACACAAGCAGAGATCAGTGCAGGAAGCTCTCGTTTGTGTTTTTAGTTTATGAACAGATCAGAATGCACTTAGATAATAATACTCTTACATCCAGGTCCCTGTGTGCGTTATCACCAACCAATTCATTCTCCAGCCTGTTCATTCTATTAAACCAGAATCTTTTCTCTTTCGTTAATATCTGTGTTTTTTAGTCACCTGTTGCTCGCCTATAAGCCTCTTGATGACTGTGTTTTTGTTGCCCCGACAACCGAGCTCTGATTGGGTCAACAAACCTTATTTTACTGCAGAAATTGCAACAGGTGTGATTTTTTCAAAATCTGAATGGCAGTAAAGGCACTGGAAATAACCTAGATCTGTAAATCCCACTGATTGAGTACGGGTTCGAGGATAAGAGGAACACCTTCACTTGTATGATTGGTTGACACTGAAGCAAGCCTTCGGTATCTTGTAGGAATGCTTGCACACTGAAATGTGTGCTTAGAACACAGGCTTTTGGGTTCTGTTCTGGTCCAATAAATGACAAACATCGATTATAAACGTCTCTCAACCCGCTGGTGAGAGATTTTAAACGTTTACAAGCAACAACCCTATGCGCCAGATGCTGTGACCCAGAGCGATGCGCTCAAGAGCCAACAGTGGCAGCTTTGGCAGAGCAGAGGAACCCTGCCTGGCCTTCTGGTCCATAGTCCAGTACCTTACTGCTAGACCACCACAGTCCTAATTGATTGAGTGTCAGTGTTCCGTCTCCACTCTCCATCCCAGCCCGTCACCCATTGGTGTTTCAGACAAAAATGTTGTGCCAGTATTTTCTGTGCTCTCCAGTTCTGTGGTTTAGAAAATTCAAAAAGACGTCACCTGCAGCATTAAAAGCTCTGTCCCCGAACTTTTTGGGTGTGTTTTAATAAATGTCAACGGGGACTGTCGGACACTTCCTTAATAAAATTAAAGTCAAATCCTCCATGCATTACGTAACTTAATAAAGAGTTTTAAATAAAAATGGTACGCCACCATCCATGCTCCCTGGGCGGTGTCCTTTTTTTTTTTTTTGTTTGTTGTTTTGTTTTACAAGAACCTAGAACACACAGTGGTGAAATGGGAAGTTAGTTTTGCACCACTAAAATCCAGTTTATTGCTGTCCATAAGAAGTGCAACCACTGTTGAGAAGCAATGCTCTCTAGAGGACGATTAAGAGCCCTGAAGAGAAAAGTGACTAATGATCACAAACCAGCGCCTTGGTCTGCTAGGTAAACGGCTGTGGTGAGTGACGTTCATGCTGCGGGAACGCTAAACAATCTTCAATTTTTTTGATGTCTTATTTTGTCTTAATAATGTTCTATGTAATGTGTTGAGTAGATAAAACTAGGTAAAAGGTTTTTTACTGATACCGTTTTCTTATTTTTAAGGTAGGCTGTACAATCTATCGTTTCAGCATGGGCATGTCACTTGAGATAAATTTCCTGCTGGTTGGGCTAATTTGCGGTTTTCTGCCTCTCTTCCAAGCTGGGAGAAATCTGCGAGTTCACGTCTGCCCTCTGGAGCTAGAACGAGAGATCTTTCGCTGGGACGTCAGAAGCCTCGTCGTCCATCTCGGGAGCTGTGAGGCGCCGTCTTCCTCTCCGTTCTCGTCGTAGTGGGATCCCCCGGGAGCGCCCTGTTGGGTTCGAGCGTCCGACGCTCTTTTATCAGACTGCAATGCACCGCTTAAGGACTTGTGCGGCGCGGCTTCGGCCGATCACGGCCTCTCAGACTGCTAGGAGCCTGTCGCAGCAGAGGCCGGCGGCCACGCTCAGGACGTTTCAGCCATCCAGGCGTTACACCGCGCCGGTGGCGGCCGAGCCATTCCTGAACGGGACGAGTTCGAACTACGTGGAGGAGATGTACTACGCCTGGCTGGAGAACCCCAAGAGCGTGCACAAGGTAAGAGGCGGGGAACGGGCGGCTAGGACTGTTTGAGTACACGGTTTTATTTAGTCCTTGTCCACAAGTTATCGCAGGTCCCTGTGGTCTAAGGTGTCTGTGACATGCTGTCATTAAAATTCGAGATCAAACACCAGAGCATCGCCTTAAGTCGAGAAATCAACAGCATTAAGTCTGAAAATTTCCAAAAATGCTGCATTTGGTGAAAACACAACAACATTTAGGAGGCAAACAAAAGTCAACAACACAAGGGCGAAAAACATTCACAAAAATGCCACATTTACTTTGCACCGGGAGTGCTCCGGGCCACTAGAGGGCATTGTTTTGCATCTAAAAAATATGCGACGAGTGAATGATTTCCCTGAGATACATACAGGCATGGTTTGGTCTTTTGTTGTTTATTTATTTATCTCATGTTAAAGCACGACCTCGAGTGTGTTATTGGGATTATACCACAGTTCCGTTATCGCCATTTATGGTTCGATTGTAAGATAAAGAGGACAGAAAGAACGATTTGTTTATCAGCCTTCCTGAGGTAAAATGGCTCCATTCTATCGTTCCCCGGCGGCTAAGCCCTTCAGTCATTAAAGCCAAGGAACAGAATGACCAATAACTTTATTATACAGACAATAAACACAAATATATCGATTGTAAGCTTTAATTTATTAGAAAAAGTTTATTTACATACAGCCAATAAAATGGGTGGGGTTTATAAGGCAGGCTGTTACTAAGATCCACTGTTCTACCGACTGAAGCAGATCGGAGTGAGATCCCAGTGTTAGAACCAAAGTCTAGGATCCGTTTGGTTAGTGATTATAAATTAGTATGATGAAGCTCTTAATGTGGATCTGATCAGAGCTCCAGAGCATCAGCAGCTTCTCTGGGTTAGAGCTGGACTTACAGATAACAAACCTGCCAGAGGAACGAAGCTCCGATCAGCCGCCGATGGGGTTTAATGGAAGAGCCGAGTTTACCTCCAGCAAACGACGTCTCTGTGAGGGATGAAGCTGATTCAGCATTTTTGTTGGTGGGACTAAAACTGATCTTCAGTCGAGCTGTGAATCCATTAAGAGCCGGACGTTTGATTTAAAGGACTGACTGTTTGGCTTTTCCAGCTTCCAAATCCTAAAGGTGATAAAGCTTTGGCTCAGGTCGGTCATTAGTAGCTTCATCTAACAAATTTAAATCGTTTTCAAAACCAATAGATTTTATAAACTAGTTATAGCTTTCATTTCGGCAGGGTTTTACTTGTGTCATTATAACTTGGCTGCTTTTCGGGTGGGGTCGTTCCTAGGTTACGTGTGTATGCCGTGGAGTAGTACTTATAGAGCGCCGGTCAGAGTGCTGTTATCAGTAATGTCATGGGAAAATCATCTCCCAGCCAATCAGATTGGTAGAATCTAGCTTATATTATTGCTGACTTTTCTTTTTGCTTTAAATCTGTCTGTGGCATGTCGCTATGAGAAGGTCAGTGAATGGAAGTGTTTTGTGATAAAAAAAATTTATTAGCTAAATACTTGTCTCGCAACCCTGTTCAGGATCAAGCAGATAAAGTGAGTGAATATATTATGTACGACTGGAGGAAACAAACCGGTCTTTCCTGCTTTCAGAAATGAATTTAATCAGTACATGGTCTCTGAACACTCTGCAGAGAATGTTAAAGCTAAGAAAAAAAGTGCTTCTGTCCTTCTGTAGTTCCAAAGCACAAAACCACTTAGTATTATTGTTATTTATTTAATTTTTCTTTATTTTCAATAAAAAAAGAATACAACTTGGTATTACAGACTTGGCAAGTTTAATCTGTGAGCACAACCTCCGGTCGTTCTGCATCCGGAACAGCAGCATACCTGACTCCGTATCAGCGGTTCTCTCTAGCTGGACATTTGTCTAAGTATTTAACATGTGTGTTAACCTGTCTACCCATTTGTATGACCAGCTGACGGTTTGTACACCTTGTTTCGTTCTGTTCTGTACGTTCAGTTAAGGCTGTACAGGAGGGACGGTTAAAGCATTAAACTTTCTTACTTTATTAAACTTCTCTTGTAACGGAAACTTCACAGAACTCTTTCTGTCTGGGTTGCAACAAACACACAAAGCACCTCCTGTTACACACCTAAATAAAAACCTCACACACAGTCTACCAATGGTGGAAGCGCTCATATCTGTTACCTGTAACAGTGCATATAACAAACTGATCGCATGTAAGTACAAGTTAAGGCCATTTCTTTCTGGACTCCAACACAATAGCACAATAAAGCCTATAGTGCATAATAAATAAGATAATGTTGCGCCAAATCTCCTAAAACGTCGGCGCAAGTTATGTAGGCTCTATCTTGATAAACTGACCGCGTAGTAAAACTGCGTTATTGCCTAAAAATTAACTTTATTCCATAACACCACAGTAGTACTTTGAAAGTTATCCACCCAGAGCTGTTGTGGGGGGCAGAGATGTCTGGGCTTTGCTTATCCTGCTGGCACCGAGGGCAAAAAACGTTAAGTGGAAAATACACAGAAGAACACGTACTGAGGAAATGTCAAGGAAGTGATGTAAAGTAAAGGATGAACAAATGAACTAACCTTGGTAGCGATACTGGAGGAAAATCATTCACTTGTCACATTTGTCAGATGCAAAACGATGCCCTCTAGTGGCCCGGAGCACTTCCGGTGTGAGAAGCAAATGCAGCGCTTCTGTAAATGTTTTCCATTTTTCTTAACGCTGTTGCTCCGCCTCCTAAATGTTCTTGTATTCACCACATGTTTGGAAATGTTGTTGCATTCTGCCTTTGTTGCTACGTATTTGTTTTCTGACTTAATGCCGTTGCGTTCTCGACTTTTGTTTGCTCTTCTCAGTGCTTGTTGGTTTAAATGATAATGACCCACTGCTCATCCCACCACAATCTGAAATCTTTGGTTTAAAGATGAAATGGTATCATAAGCTTAAATCATTTCCTGTATTAACGCGAACTAAAAATTCACATTAAATAACTGGCGGTTTGTCTTGGTGGTCGACTGATGTGCTTTTTTTGATGGCCGATGCTGATATTTAGAGAGCAGGGTGGCCGATATAACGCAGATATCAACTGAAACTAAATAAGAGATCCACAGTTGCTGAACTTGAACATATTAAAGCTACAAATCCACAATAAAAATGTTGCAATGCACATGCACATCTCATACATCCCATGTTTTTAATCCCAGTTCCAGTTAAAAGCAGTACGTTGTGCTGCCGGAAATGGAAATGGCCCCACCCTCGCTGAATCTCCCTGTGCTAAAAGATCAATACGCAATATACTGGGGTGTTCATTTTCCTGATATGCTACGTCGATTTTCAGGTCAAAATATAGATTTGTTTTGTTAAAAAAGCATTTTAAACGGGCTCCGAGTTACAATATCTGCTCCTGAAGCTGTCGGAAAACAGGGTTTTCACTCTGCTTGTCCAGCCGAATGTGCACAAGCACTGAAAGACTGACTTTCACATGACACAGTCTTTAAAACCGGGCAGAACGGAGCGCTAACAGTAGGAGTTGACTGGCAAGAGCCGCTTAAATTTTCTCCGCTAATGCCCTTTGTTTGGTGAATACCTCTTACTCAAGAAGTTACTTGCACACTGTAATTAGATTGCAGTAATCTGATTACCAGGGTTACATGCCTCTTAAGTAATCTGAAAGGATAAACAGAGATGGATTATAGGATTTCTCAGTACCTGTGGTGAAGCTGTTAAGACTGTCCAGCTTTATGGTGGCACCACAATGAAAGGGAAGACTACTTTTAAAGTTTTGTCTATATATGTGATAGACTAATAGTGTTATATCATCGATAAAGTGCTGAAAAGTACAAAAAAAAGTCCTAAGTGTTGCATATCCAATCTTTGTAAGACTAGGCACTGACACGGCTATCCTCTATAGCTGCAAACACTTAATGACTGAACGGATACAAATACCTCTTGTATTAGTATTATTATTATTATTATTAGCTGGTGTTCTGCAGGTTTGTGATGAGAGCAGATGGCTTGGTACTTTATTGGGGTAAAGAATTAAATTGCACTTTAATTACATAATTAAATGCAATTACGTTTAATTAAATGGTACTTGTTAAGTTGTTCCCAGAGCCAGAATTTCCTGCAAGTTATACTTTCAAGATTTGAATGACGTCTTAGAAAACCAAATTTTGTTCCGTATAAATGACTGCAAAAACATGATCCTTAAACGTCCATTTTTAGTCAGCGTCGCTTATTTGTCGACTAGGCGACTGATCTGGAGCCTGTTCCATCATTTTTTCCGTTGGTGATTTAGATGAAGGATTTGAGTAATGAGCGCCGGTCGTACTTCAGCACGGAGGGTTCTTTTCATAGCTCCCAACGCTAAAGTGAAGCTAAAGGCTGTGAAGCCGATGACTAAATTTCCATGAAGTCATTTCCTCTTTTGCTGCTGTTTTATGTCCTTCCATTCCTGAGAAAATTAAACAGAACCATCGATTATATTTTGCACAACTCGGCGGTGCTCTGATCGTCTGGTTTTACAAACGGATGCCAAACCTTTGAACGACCATTACTTGCAGAGTTTTTAATATCTGAAAGACATTACTTAATCTACACATGGAGGCTTTGAGGCACTGCGCTAATTATGTTGACTTTCATCTCACAAAGAACCAAGATAAAGGAGAAACAAAACTTATGGAAAGCCAGATATAGCCTGACGGGGAGATTTTAATGTCAGCTGCAGGTATGAAGTGTTCATTTATGAATGATCAGCCAAAACCTGTTCTGGTGAGAAACCTTGAGTCCTGGTGTTCATGTGGATCTTATTTTGACCACATACCCAAACACTGCAGACCAAGCTATGGCAATAGTAGCGAAGTGGAGAATACGAATGGCATCATAGTGTTGAGGGGGAAAAAGGGACTTCTGATATAGAGGCGGAAATGCACAGAGTCGATCAGTCTCAGATCACCGATTCCGTGCTGGTCACATTTAACTTGTGCACAAACGGAGCAACACATGAACTACACTGCCTAATTCCGAATTCAGTTCATGTACGGAGCTTTAAACGCGGCTCAGCCACTCGAACGTTTGTCTGAGACTGAGCAAGTGTTGCGTTTTGTATTTTTAGCACATTTCTAGTCTTGATTGCAAAACTCGGGGCACAAGCGAGTGCGTTTCCATGCACTTAATAATGCGGTCATAGTCGGATTTCTGCAGTTAGCTGAGTATTCGAGTGCTCGTGTATACAGCATACTCCCATCTACAAATCAGATTAAGAAATTCGATAGAGAGCTGGATTTTACTCCAGTAGTCAGATTTCTCATAGCAAGTATACCAGTTTTCAGTCTGCGCATGTGCGTGAGCCTTCCATCACGGTTGCCAGTTCCGCGTTTCCTAAAGACCTGCCATTATTTGGCCTTCTCGTTGGATCTGGCAACCCCGGAATTAAATGTGCCACGGAAACAAAGGCAGCGAAACGGCTATCGAACACTTTGTGGAGAATCTGAAACTCCGTATATATATATAATATTAAGGTTTGAAGTTTGTCGCACATTTCTGTGAGATTATTGGCTGGGTGCAAAGTAGAAATCCGATTTCCTGAATCATGTAAACCCGGAGGCTTCCCATGATCTGATTACTCAAGTGCATGTAAACTTGATGATCTTTAAAACCTAAAAATCAGAATGGGGAAAATGGTGAATGAAGGGGGGGGGGGCGTCGGCAGCGTCATGCAGAAAAATGTTCAGGAACGGTTTGAGGAACATAAGGGTTCAAGATGTTGGCCTGGCCTCAATCCCACAGATCTCAGGACAAACAAATCTGATCCATGGAGGCTCCACCTTGCACCTTGCAGGGCTTAAAGGATCTGCTTGTAATATCTTGGGGCAGATAATATAAGACACCTTTGGAGGTCTTGTGGAGTCCATGCCTGGACAGGTCCAAGCCTTTGCAGCATGTTGGGTCCGATCAGTGTTTACTGATGACCAGTTATCAGTCGGGTAGATGTGATGCAAACTTTTGGCTTTGTAGAGACTACAGGCCTCAAGAAATGCTGAAGTAGAATTACTAAAGAGATGAGTAAACATTCGATTACAGACAGAAACTAATCCAATCCGAATAGGCTTTAGATGCAGCTTCTTAAGCCTCCTGCATTGCTCAGCCAGTTACCTGAGATTCCTGGACTGGACTGAGCAGATCTGCAGGCTTTGTGCTGGCAGTTAATGACCCTGACTTCACTGTCATGGGTGTGTTTGGCGACTTTTCCTGAGGCAAGTCATGCCATCTTGCTGCAGATGTTTTTTATACTACAGAAGAGACACTCGGTGTGATTTTTGGCACAGTCTTTCTTCATGGGAATGTATGTAGATACGCATGTATATGAGGGCGTGTTACTCATTTGACTGCAGCTGTTTTTAGAACAGTCACGGGTTCGTAACCACCAAAGAACACGTGATGGCGCACATGGGTACTGTGATATGAAGGTACACGATATTGCCCTTTAGAAAACCGGTTCGAATGTTCAAGCATGCCTGGTAGAACATCTCCGCTGTGTAACAGGGCTTAGCTGTGTGACCACAGTAATGCAGTACCGGTTCTCAGAACTGCTGGGTGGGTAAGGCTGATTTACAGATGGTATGAAAGGGATGAGGAAGCTCTCTCATAAATTCATTTAATTCTCACTGATTAAATGGTGTGCTGAAGTGAGCACAGAGCAGGGAAAATGAATGCAGGGAGGTCCAGGGTTCAAATCCCACCTCTGCCAGGCTTCCGCTGTTGTCCTCAAGAAGGCCCTTAACTGCATAGACTAAAATCGGGTGGAGTAACAATGCATCGCCATGCCAAAAATGGGTCGACCTGCATCATCGAGTTGGATTATGGTTTCTTGGTTATGTCATCTCATGCAGTTGCATTTTCCGAACACCAGAGGGCGGAATCGTTCTCACAGAAGCATCAGTGAAATTTCTTTTAATTGCGTCAAGGAAAGTACACATTAGTTTGAATTCATACGTCAGAAATGAAAAAAGGTTCTGCTCGAGAGGGTGTGTCCTGCACTTGGGAATCGAGTGTGTCTTTTTATGCTACGTGTCTAAGCCTTTGTAGAACAGCGAGTAATCCTGATTAAATGAGCCATGCTGGTTCATTAGATAAACAGCCCAGAGATGCACTTTACAGTAAATGACTCGAGCTGTAGCTGACTAATGTGCTGGATGATTATTGTAAATGGTAACAGCATTTTATTTCCTCACAGCCTTTTAAGCAAAGATAGAAACCTAGCCGATTGTGAAATGATGGACGAAGAAACGCGTAAAAAAAAAGTTATACCCTCTTCTGCCTTCTCTACCAAACTAAAACGTTTCATGTCGTTACTGAAATGAAAAAGCTGATGGGAAGCAAAGTCCAGGTCTGGGCCACTTCTTCATAGTAATACATATCTGACGAAATGAAAACAAAATGTCTGAGGAGCAAATCCTGATGTATGATTCTTATTTAATATGTGGGGTGGATTGTTCCAGTTTTGTTTTAGTTTTTAATCTGCATCGGTGGCTATATTCATGACAAATGCAAGGTTGTATCAACGGTGGTGTTCATGGGCCATTTTGAGGGACCAATCACCCTAATGCTTGTCTTTAGAAAGTGAGAGGAAACACCGGTATAAAATCATCTACTGGTAGAAATGTATCTTTACCATTCATACTGCAGCATTTACTGCTTGGAGTGGGTGGGGCTTTTACTCTCTTTACATACAAGAGGCAGGATAAATGGTGGTGGAGGAGAGACGTCACGGAGTTGAAGAACTTTTGGAGATTTATAGCTGGAGTGTACACTAGCGATATTTAGTATTTCTATTAAACTTAAGCAGGCTAAACAGCGACACGGGCAAAAGGTTTGAATCATTTAGTGTTGAAACGTGTTAGGTCAGCTGGGGGGTCTCAGATTTGTTTGTAAGTCCTGCAGTGGATTGGCACCTTGTCCAGGATAAGTGCTGCAGGTTAGGCACTCTGTTAAGCGGTTATGGAAATGAGTGGAGGTTTCATCTTGAAGGCTCTTCCTATAAGAGCTCGACATGAAGTTCCCTCAGCTCTGACTCTGTTCAGTTTGTGGTGTGAGGCCTGGAGCCGCGTCGATTCTTTCCTCGTGACTCATCGTCCTCAGCTGAAGCCATTTTGTACACAGTGGTGTCTTACTCCAGTATGAGACTCCGCCCTGCCTTTCATTTAAAAACCTTTAGAAGTTCTTAAACAGCCTGTCCTTTTGGACATGTTACTTACATTTACATTACAGTCTTACAATCCAAGCAAGTGTGGGTTAAGGGTCTTGCTAAAGGACCCAACAGTGGATAAAAACTCTAAGGTCAATGGAACAAGGAACAATAAAGCCAAGTCTTTAGAATACATGGACCTGGCGACCATGAGGAAAGGCTCGTGTACATACCTATACTGAAAACTGGTATACATGCTATGAGTAATGTGATTACTGGAATAAAATCCAGCTTTCTTAATCTGATTTCTAAATCGGAGTACTCCTGTATTCATGATCACTTCAGTAATCCGATAACTGCAACTATGATTGAGTGCATGTAAACACACTCGCTGTGTCACTGATGGATGCACCAAGTGTGTTTTTGTGCTCACTTTTGGGTTTTGTAAACCATGTCCATTCAATGCAACTCGCTCCCTTTTTCATTATAAGTTCCCTGTCTTCAGTTGTTTTCTCCTAAAATGTCTCTCCTCCGCCATCCATCCTCGAAGCTTCTGCAATGTCTTTCGCCGTCCGAAAAATCGTGTTTGGTGTAGACGATGCTGTCATTATACACAAACTCAATTAATTTCCTGTTGTCCTAATAATTCGTACGGAAACTTCGCATTCTGTGTGTAACTGCCTTAAGCTGTAGAAGATCAAGCCACAGAATTTCCACCCTCTCAATCTTCTCCCTCCTTTTCTCTCCCCTTTCAGTCTTGGGACATTTTCTTCAGGAATGCTAACGCTGGTGCTCCTCCAGGCGCCGCCTATCAGAGCCCTCCTCCGCTGGGTATAAGCCTGGCTGAACTCACCCAGGCTGGGACTCTGGTTGGCGCGCAGCCCAATGTGGAGAAGCTGGTGGAGGATCATCTGGCTGTGCAGTCGCTCATCAGGGCTTATCAGGTACGTCCAACACCAAACGCACTGATGCTGTGCAACGGAAGGCTTTGTAGAACTGTTCTGTAAATGCCACAAATGGTTGAACCTTTATCATTAATTTTCTAAATTGTCCTCTAGCTTTTCAGCTTCTTCTTTTCTTTTTGAATAACATTAAGAGTGATTAAGAGTTTAATATCAGAAAATTGTGAAATGATCCCCCAACTGGCCTCCCCTCCTCAGGACAGCCAGTTGACCCCGCATGGGACATCTGACCTGCCTGGGAAGCACCACTGGGTCTCAAACCCAAAATGGTCTCACTTGATGTTCCTGGTCCTTACCTAATGTCTGTCTGATTTGACCATGTCCATAAGTAATTACTTTTAAATCTGATGCCACAGTGTAATTAAAAAGAACTGAACTCTGATCCGTCATGAGCCGCGGCTGATCTGGTGATTGTTTAATGTTAACGATGATTATTCTTCAGTATTTCTACTACGCCGGTGTTCATTTATATGTATTCTCTGACAAAGAATGACCCTGTGGTCAGGTAAGTCAGCCATGCATATTCCTGCTCTTCAGTACTTCCAGTAGATCTACACTTGCACTGCCAGTCAAAGGTTTACCAGCATTTGCAAAGCTTTAAGCAGTTTGCTTATTAAAGTACAAGGAATTAAACATCTCAGCCTGGATCCTACTCTAATTGGGTGCTTCGGTGGGGTCAGTGCTGAAGGACTTCACCCTGACAGTTGGATATCTGATAACAGCCCTTAATGCTGATGGGACGTTAAATAAACAAACTAATTAGGTGCTTGTTGCAAACTGTTAATTACAGATGATCATAATCTGTCTGTGTGAGAGAAAGGTTAACTCGGCGTTCTTTCACCGAGCTGGAGAAGTATAGACGTTCAGCAAGCCCTTTGGAAATGTCGCTGATAGTATATACACTGCCTGGCCAAAAAAGGTCACCTGGAATTTAACTAAGCAAATAGTTAAAGAGCCTCCCTTCAAATAATCCCTGCATGGGTGATGATGTTTCAGCTTTCAGCAAGTTCTTTAAGCCTACCTGATGCAGTGAGGAGCTTCTCATTTGTTAAACAACCATGTCGAAAGACATCCTGTGGTCGTGGCAAAGATGTTCATCAGTTTCAGAAGGGTCAGATTGGGAAAGAGTGGTTCAGGGAGCATGAGCCACCATTATCACACATGGATTGTCCACCACAGAGTCCAGACCTGAACCCCATTGAGAAGACTTTGGTGGTGGTCCAAAAGTCCCATCATCTTGGGGGGGAAAAATGAATGCAGCTGTGGACAGAAATCAATGTTGTGTCATTGCAGAAGCTCGTGGAAATGATGCCACAGTGAATGCCTGCTGTAATCAAAGCTAAAGGTGGTCCAACCAAGTTTTTTTGGCTGGGCAGTGTGATTCTAAGGATGTTCCTGTGTGGGTTTGCTCCGGGTACTGGCATGCATTAGGTTAACAGGTTTTAACAGGGTTCCGATTTATCCCCAGGTTGGAACAATGGCTCTAGATCGTCCCAAGCCTACTCTGTTTCAGATCTAGATCACTTTTGACTGGCAGTGTATTAGAGCCAAAGTGGTGTTTGATTTGGGATCCGACTGCATTTTATTCATTAACTATAATGTTCTGGGATCTTTCCTGAATTTGCATGGTGAGCTTCTCTAGGACCCTGTGAAATCCGTTTTCTTTGTGTTAAAATGAGCAACTCGATGGATTTCATAAGGCCCTATTTTTGTACCAGCCGCCTCCTGTCTTGTGACTGCTGTTGCCTTGTTTCCAGGTCATGGGGCATCATAATGCCAACCTGGACCCACTGGGCATCAGTTGTGTAAATTTTGACGAGGCCCCAGTAGCTACTGGGTACCAACATGTTGGTGAGAAATGTTTTCTGTCCCCCACAGCTCTGCAGAGCACCATTAATGAGCCTGTTTTTGTGTCATTGTCGCTTCCCCGTCCCTTCTCTCTCTCTCTCTCTCTCTCTCTCTCTCTCTCTCTCCCCCTCTCCCCCTCTTTCTTTTCTCCACTTAACACTTTACACTCGATCCTTGTTTGCACTCCATCTCCATGTGCTCCACCTACTCCATCTACATCTCATGCTTCTCCTTCTCACTTCACCCCTCCCTCGAGGGATTGCTCTTGCTTTCTGTACCCCATTTTTCCGGGGGCACCCTCATCTCCCGTAGATCCGGGGTCATCATGTCGCTCAGCTGGACCCGCTGGGGATTATGGATGCCGATCTGGACTCGTGCGTCCCCACCGACATTATTACGTCTTCGGATAAACTCGGTGAGGAGTTACGACAGAGCGCTGACGCTTACTGCAGAGTTTAGTAAGCCCCCCCCCTGAGTACGGCTGTGACGCTCCGCTCCAGGGGGGCTGCCACCACTTTTAACCAGACCCAAGCGAACGTCAGCCTTCCTGAACTGAAGCGTCACAGCTCTGAATGTAGACCGACTGCAGAGGTGTTAGTCAGAGCCCAGACTTCTTGGAGTTCTCTGCTTTTAAGGATCTGCCAAGCTTGGCTCATGTCTAGTTGGCTGCTTTTGCTCGCTGTTTATTCTTTCACTTTTAGTAGTGCCTCGTACTCATTCTGTGGACTTTCCTTCAGCTGTGTGTTCGGTTCTTGATAATGGAGCATTACAAGCAGTACCGCTGTAGCGGTGTCTCAGGTGGCATACCATGCATTGTATATGCAGCACCTAGATGTACGTATGGGAGTAAGGTCTTGCTAATGCCCTGGGTTTTGATATCAATGGGAGTATACCAGTTACAGTGCACTCTTTACATCACACCATTTCTTAAATCCAAGGTGTCCAGCTTAGTTTTTCTCCTTTGTCCTTTAATGTAGGCTGGGTTCATACCACAGGAAGATACAGTAATGCTTTAGGCTCCTGTGTCTTAATAGTTTTGGTAGCACAATGCAGAGCTACTGTTGTCTATGGCATTACGAAATGAGTACGTAGTTAAAATTCAAGGCTTTGAAGGGGTGTAATGATGCACTGGACTCACAATTCGATTCACAGTGCAGAACAATGCATTTTCTTGAACGTTTTTGAACAAAGATTTCAGTCCAATTAAAGGCAGTTAAAAGAAACGACTGGAAACAGATATTTAAAATTGTACATAATGTTCTATTGTAGCTTCACCGTATCTTAAACATTCCTTTGTTTCTGAACACTAGCAATTCAAAAATGTGTATAAAAATGAAGTAAAAACATTCTATCGTTCTCTGCAATTAAATTTCAAGTTAGATTTATTTCTGTAGCGCTTTTTACATGGAGCATCGTCTCAAAGCAGCACAATTATCTAGGCCCAAACTGAGCAATCCTAGGGAGACAGTGGCAAGGAAAATCTCCCTAAATGTTAAGAAACCTTTGCTGGGCCAGGACTCAAAAAGGAACCTTTAGATGATGTAAGAATTAAATGAAGTAAGCTAGTAGTTAATAGCTTTATAGTAATAGTACACACAGACAGAAGCTAAATAAAGCTGCATTTAAAACGCAATAAAATGTGCTGCTGTAACAGTTTCACCCAATTTAAATAACCTATGCTGTCCTAAATCCTTTAAACAGCCTCAGTCTGATTCAGCGAAATGGGACTGTGGTAGCCTAGCAGTTAAGGTACTGGACTCTGGATCAGAAGGTCCAGGGTTCTTAACCTACAATTGCTTGGATTGTAAGACTGCATCAATTGTAAGATGCTCTGGACAAGGGCGTCTGCTAAATGCTGTAAATGGAACACCTGTGTATGGGAGCGTGGCACCCTCTGGTGTTCTAAAAATGCCTCTGCATTAGGTGGCATAATTGAGTGATTGCAAAAATGTAGTGCACCTTTTTTGAGCACCAAGTTATGATGCATCATCACACCCCTAGTGTTTGGAAATCTGGAAATTACAAAAACAATCTAGTACAGTAACATTTTTACATGGTCATTTTATTTGGCAGACTTCTATGGAGGAAAGCCCAAATGTAGAATCGCCAAATAGATACACCAGTGAAGCCAAGTGATGTGCTCCAGATGCTGTAATGGCCACACAAGACTGACTACTGGTGTAACCTTGTATCTGTCATTAAACTGTCATTGATCCTGAAAGTGACGTTAAGTGACGTTCTATGCTATGAAAAAGGACGTAGGGGTTACCAGATCATTAACGCCAACCAATCAATCAATGCATAAAGTCCAACATTTGGCAGCTTTAGGATTTAAACTCATAACCTTCACATTGGCAGCATTTAGTCATCAGACACCTTTACTCGGAACTTAGATCTTCCAATCCAAGTCAGTGTTTTAAGGGTCTTGCTCAAGGACCCGACAGTGGCAGCTTGGCATTACTAGTGCCTTAGCCACAATATGAACAGCTCCATACTGAATGAACGACTAGCACTGACAGAACCCAAAGTATGCCATTTGAGATGCAGCTGAGTAATGCAGTCTTTGACAGAACAATTGGTTCTTGCCACAGAGGTCCTAAAGTGAGCAGTAAAATGTAGTGATGCCATCCATGTTCTCTGAGAGCTGCATTAACGCAAGAGTTTCACAAAGTTGGTGACTGGCTTGTTCTTTTCCGAAAATAACAAACGACCTCCCTTTGCTTGCTTGTGTAGTTGCACTAACATTGATGCACTTTTAACTGATACCTACAGCCGGAATAATTTTTCCCCTCCAGACCTTCAGTCATTGTACTAACGCTGACTCGACCTAGGGTTATAGTACATACAGTATCACTAGTACAGATACACCCAGCGAGTCTGCACGGTCTCAGATGTTTAGTTACTCATCAGTCCTTGTGTACGTATTAAATGCATCCCTATGGTAGGTGAACCTGCTGCATTGCTGTTGAATGTATGTATGTGACTTCTAACTGCCTAATTACTTAAGTGTGAACAAGCATGTACCTCAGCTCAAGGGCCCCGGTTCATTTCCAATCTTGGACCCTGTCTGTGTGGAGTTTGTTTTCCCCATGTTTGTGTGGGTTTGCTCTGGGTGTTTCCTCCCATATTCCAAAGACCTTCATTAGGTTAATTGGTCGCTCTAAATTGGCCCATTGTCAAGGTGTCCAATTAGTATTAATGTAACCTCATGACGTTAAACAAATCTGATCGCAGGATTTTTCCCTCCTTGTTCCCTGGTAAAGGTTAACATCAGTGATCTGTTCTGCCTGTAATATATCATACAAGTACCCAAAATAATGATAACGATTTATTTCAGTCTTCCTGAAATAATAAAAAAACACTGCACTTAACACTGATTTAAATGGTTCCTGATTCTGATTTTGTGCTTTAGATCCTGCGGGTAATGCTGTTTAAAAATAATGCTGCATGCTTATCATCTTCTCACTTACAGTTCTGTGCAAAAGTCTTAGGACACCATTAGATTTGTTGTCTCTGCCCTGGCCATACATTATTTCTCAGTTTATTTATCAAGATGCAAACTGAAAATACATCATTTGTATGCAGTATTAAAAAACTGAAGAAGAAAAAGATCTGTAGGATACAGTGGGAAGTATTTAGCATGATCTCCCCTTACACCTGAGCAATAGCATCTGACAGCTTCATCGGGAGGCCAAGTTGACCCTAGCCTGTTTGAAGAAGCTTGATCAGGAATCCTGTTTGGAAGGGTATCAGCTAAGACACCACTTTTTCCAGGAGGTCACACTAAATACTGACTTTTGCCTGCAGAATTTAAGTGTACAAATTTCCTGTCTGTAAATTAAGAGAGAAATGATTACATATGGTCATTATTATTGGTAAAACAACCAATGTAGTGGTGTCCTAAGACTTTTGCTCAGCACTGTAGATGTGAAGTAGAAATTTTGATCGCCGAAAATTGCACTTCCAGTTTTTGGCCAAAACTCAGAAAAAGTTCCTGATTGTTAGACGAAAAAAAGTTTAGTGCCCGGCTGAGCCGGAGATTGGAGAGAATGACAAACCGACGTAGTTTAGGGAACAAAACTTTTTTTTGTTGCAGTTTGTATTGTTCAGAGAACTAAAATGCAAATTTAACATACCATAAATGTTTCATTTTCAGCCAAAGTTTGTTGTTTTTTTTTCCCCAGAACGTCATGGCACCCTTTTCATGTTCTTAAACCAACACCAGTTAGAGCTTCATCTTCATGTACTTTAGATAATTGCGTTTTTATCATCATCTAGCTTTTGAGCTTTGGTTTAATTTACATATCCCCCCCTCGATTGGCAGATGGGGCCACTGTTGCAGAGATGATCCCCATTTTGTCTTCCCTCAAACATGGCCAATTTTGTCTGTGGAGTAGCCAGCCAGGCTAGAGGCACCACTTCGACTCAGACTCGGGCCTCTGCTCTGATTGGTGTTTGACTGCTCCCTAATTTAGTAGAACACTAATATCAAGGCGTTGTGTGTCAAATACCGGAATCTAAGTCCATACTGACGTCGTCACAAAAGGCTCCCAGATGTGAAACGTCAAAGCGTGGGACTGTGTGTTAAACGCATCCCCAGCGCGAGATTGATCAGAAAATGTCTCATTCAGTCCGGTACCAGTTCAGAGTTTTAGGTAAGGATCCGCTTTCGTACTGGACATCCCTTATAACTGATACACCGCACGTCCCTAACCCCCGGTGTGAAGAGCCTGACCGCATGACGCTACGCTACGATACGATTTGCCCTGTGATCGTGCCACACTAATGCCCTTCAGACCCGTGCAGCTTCAGAGGAAATGGCAGCTGCATTTTACCGCGGATCTTGATCTTGCTTAGCCATATTAGCAGCCGGGCGCTGTGCCATGGTTTGTGTCTGGGTGAGCCCGTGTTTGCAGGCAGGCTTTGCTAGCTGTGGTTTGGTTGTAGAAGTAGCTGGGTGCGGTGTTTGCTGTATTATGTGATGAGATGAGTAATCCGTGCCGTCGCTAGAGTGCAGCTAGTTTGTACTATTCAGTGTTTTATTCCTAAGTACCAACAATAGCAGACCTCAAAGCCTGCGTCTGATATTTGGATTACCCTATTTTCCAGACTATCATGCCTTGTTTGGAGCGTGTACATTTTATCGCGCATCTTTTTTTACTAGCTGTCGACTGAAGGTGAAATGTATCATGGCGGTAAGGGTTCTCATGGGTCACGATACGGTTATTTCCCGACACATCGGAGTCGTCCTAATACGTCATCACTGAATTCAGCGGATAGCGAGTTGAAACACTGTACTGCGCCATCTACAGGAGCGGAGGTTGCAGTGTACACTCTGTTCAAAATGTTTTCTTCCTTTGAGCGGAAAATCGATGATGTATCAAGAAAAATGTCGTGATATATTGCTGTATCGAGTTTTTTTTTTTTTTTAGGCACAGCTCTAGTGATGGCTTAATAATAGGCGATGGTGCTTTCACACCAAACAGACACTGCGTTAATCCGGGAGCACAACCTATTGACATTGAACCATGAAGATCTGTTATTGGTGAATGTGACTAGACAAACGGGGTTTCCTGTCTTATCTGCAAAGGGCGTTCTGGTTGCGGGTTCTCATTCCAAACAAGCATTCGCTTCCCCTGTTGTAAATGTTTAAGCCAGTGCTGGAAGGCGTAGCCCCTGCCAGGTTTGTGTATTTGATGGAGGACACGTGGTGTTGTCTAGACTCTCGATCTCTCGTCCCGTTTGAATTAGGCGTGATGGTTACAGACCGGCTCAGATTCTGCTTGCATCCTGTATGAATAGCTTCTTATGGTAAAGCAGACAGTTAAGGGGTGCGTCTCGTATTGCGAAGCATCTGGAAAATACGGTAATTTGATTGTCTCTGTTAGCACAGCCACTAACCTTTTGCGGATGTCTCTTTCCTGTTGCTGCGTCTCCAGACCTTACACATTTCAAGGACCGTCTAAGTGTTCTAACTGTTGGAGGTAGGACTCAGCGGCTCTGTGTGTCTGCCATTCCCGCTCTTTCCCTTTCTTCCTCCATTGCTACTTTCATTTTTTTTCTTTAGGATGTAGGTTAGTCAGCTGCTTATTTGGTGTGCTGCACAGCTTAGCAGACTTTTGCAAAAGTTTATGCACCCCCTTAGTCTAATTGCAGTGTATGCTGATTTTCTAAATTCTACGTATTGTCACTTTGAATGTACCATTACCCCCTGCTCGTCTTGGTCAGGGGTTCCGGAGCCTATCCCGGAATCCCCTGGGTGCAGGGTGAGGTAAGCATGTTTCCGACAGTGAACTCTTGAAATAGGGCTGCACTGATATTGAATCTCTTGGGCCGATATGATAACCGATTTTTAGAACATTATGGCCGATACCGAAGTTAAAACCGATAATTAACCTTTCTGCACTTAAATGTTCGCATTTATAATTCATTTATAAACTGCTGTTAAAAACATCAGTAATTAATTTGTCATAAAGTAAGCTATAAAACAGTTAAATCAGACATGATTTCCGCTGCGTTTTATTTTCTAGCCTTTCTTTTAAAAAGTAAGAATCTTTTTTTAGTCTTGAATTGGCATAAGAAAATATACAGTCAGATAATCAGATATTTTGCTTGATGAATAACGGACAATATGTGAATGGTGGTACTGTGGTAGTCTAGCGGTTAAGGTACTGGACTATGGACCACAAGGTCCAGGGTTCAAATCCCACCTGTGCAAAGCTGCCACTGTTGGGTCCCAGAATTGCCAGGATTGTATCAATTGTAAGACGCTCTGGATAAGGGCAAAATGTAAATGTATATAATAAACATCGGTTATAATATCGGCTAAAATTCTAATGCTGGGCCGATGCCGATAACTGGAAAAAAATCTATATATCGGCCGCCAATATATCGTGCATCACTAGTTTAAGACCTTCAATGAAGGGTGCGTTCAAAAGTGCCCAAATGTCCCCTTCAGACGAGGAGTCGTCCGAGCTCTTGCGTAAAGCTCGCAGTTGTAAAGTGAAAATGCATACAGATCAGTTTAAGCATGTTTTTTGTTTTTGTTCTTTGTAGCTTCTTTGACTTAGTTTAGTAGGGGGCAGGGGAGTGGGGGTGAGGGGTGTAGTGTTAAGCCCTTTGGCTGGAGAGATCTGCGCAAAAACCGTAGGCGCCTACACTTGACACTTCCGTTGTAATAGTATTTTCCGAAATGAGTTATTTGAGAGTGTCTGTGATCTCTCACTTTAGACGTGTCGTAGAGGCGCGCTTGTTCTGCAAGAGCTGTAGCATGTGCACTGGGCTGTTCCTGTGCAGGGGCCATTAAGCTCATTGTGCTGTTCCTTTCTTGTACTTTCTTGTACACACGGCGAGAAACATGACTGAAAAAGCAAGGTGATTCGCCACTTTATTCCATTTACCTTCCTTAGACTCGGCTAAACAAATCAAAGCTCTAATCACTGCAGTGGTGTGAGAGCTCAAGCCATGAATCAGGGAACAGTTTGGTGGAACATCGAATTGACACCATCCTACCACCCTTACTTTAAGTGCAGTCCTTGTTTGGAGCTACAGGACACTAATTTAGGCTGCGAGTGGAACACAGTGGAAGTCTAGAAAAACAATTCCTGTGAAGACATTTTATGTTCTGCATTCAGGCTTTCCACAGAGCACAGTGCAGGTTATACCATTCGCTTTAGAATAACCAAGGGTGTGCAAGCTTTGGATTTCAGGTCTGTCTACGTTTTGTTTAGCTATCCATCGAGCAGTGAGATGGATCATGTAGTCGGTAGTTATGATCATACGTTTTTGGGGCCGGCCTGGGTTCCACATCCAGCGCAATCAAGACAAAGCATGGGCTGCGTCCGGAAGCGGTACCGAACGAGCGAGATGTACTGGATGGAATCTAATACATGCTGGCTAATCCTCAAGTCGAGTCAAGTCAGATCTATTTCTATAGCGCTTCTTACAATGGAGCATTGTCTCAAAGCAACGTTAGAATTTTAGATTATCTCCTCATAACTACGTCCAATCCCAAACTGAGCAAGCCTAGGGCGACAGTGGCAAGGAAAAACTCCCTAAGTGTTATGAGGAAGAAACCTTAGGAGGACCAAGACTCAAAAAGGGACCCAACCTCCTTGGGTGGCGTAGATGGTAAATCTAAGAATGAAACTAATGTATCTAAACTAATAAGTCATGGAGTCGTAGTATAAATAAAATGTAAAATATGCACATCTGCATTAAGTAGTCCGATACACAGATCCTGAGTCTAAGCAGGAAAGTCGGCAGCACTTAATTCCCAGATAACCGGAGGAGGGAGAGAGTTCCTTTAGTTGGTCCAGATGGTATATAAATGTCTTCGACTAAAGTTACTCTACATGAGAGAAACAATGCATGGACTCGGCAACAAACTTAACCCATCTTGTCATTAGTCTTGAGTCACCCAGACCATTCTCATAATTCGACCCTGATGTCCTTGTGACTCGGTCTGACTGGGTTTGTGACTCAGACCCAAGTAGATTTGTGGTTCTCACCAAACTCGCCCATCTCTGCTCATAACTCGATTCGTAACTCGGCAGTACTTTTGCAGCTAGGCATGTCGGCTCCAAACTTTGGTTTCAGCCCAGCTTGATTTGTAACTCCATCCGCCAGCACCACAAACTCTAAACACAACTCTGCTGCACTGGAGTGGGAGAGGAAAGGGACTCAAACCCGAAATACTTCACTAATACTTCAGTTTGTGTTAAGAAAAAGGCCTAGTGTTTCTGAATGCTGTTCTGCTATTTGTACGATAAAATACTTTCAGCTCCTTTTAAAGTATTTAGACAATTGAACTCTTATGGCAATAAACTAGAAAATAATTTCACCTGACGAATTCCATACAATAAAGGCATACATAAAGACCAAATGGCAAGAAGAATGGAACAGAATCACAAAACAAACTACATGACATCAGCTGATCCTTTAAAAAATGAAAATCCACAACAAACTAAACCAGACCATCTAGACATGACGTCGTATTGGTGACTCGTACCCGACACACGGACACTTATTGACGGGAGATAAAACAAATTCTAATCGACTGCTCTGCTCATAATTCCTTTCGACAAACCTTTTATCATGACAAATATACAAGACGTCTTTGAAAAGGCCCACCTGAGGAAAGTGATGGACTTCCTACCAGATTTAAAACATTTAATATAAAATCCACTTTTCTCTGTAATGTAACCTAAGCCAAATATGTGCCGAAGTGACAAAAATTGGAAAAACCAAACTGTCTGGCCGTGTGCTTTAATTGCGCGTTATCCTCATTTGAGTCGTATCTCCAGTGCAAAGCTGAAAGGCAAACTTTGGACGCCCAAACTGCTTTTAGCTGTTCGGCTGTATTTTGTTTAAATGAAAGTTGTGCACGTCCCCCTCTTTTGTTCTTCAGCGTCCTCTCTCTCTCCTTTACAGAGTCCGACTACCATTCTGACTTATCTGAGCGTATACAAAGGGGTAATGTTGGTACTCTTAGCAGTCATCGGTGCTCCTGGTGTGAACTGTCGCTTCTTCCGTGTCTGATTTTGCATTATTGTTTGTGGTGTGTTCGGCACATGAACTGTGATTTGTCAAACATGGGTGGTGGTGTGACGCGTTTGGTGGGAAGTGCTGTGTCTTTGGGGTGCGAATCCTTCTCTTACGTAACATTACACACCCTCTCCGAGCCTCCGTTTTGTCGCCAGAGGTCTGGTCTCTGATGGTGCAGTCGTTCGGAAAGGGTGTCGTGCACCTCTGGCTTCAGCTGCACCGTTTCCACTGTTTTCTTGCCCGATTTGGAGGATTTTGTTTGGACGGGATGTGTCTGTCTGGATGTTCAGTGTGCCATGATATGAGTGATGGCTTGGTTTGATAAGGTCAGGTTCTGCCTGACTTAATGGGCCCTCTTGATTTGATTTAAGTTTGCATCATTTCTACACAAGCTTTAATGCACATAATACACCAATACATTCATTCTCTCTCTCGCTCTGTCTGTCTCACCTCCAAACGTGTGTAAGGGACTAATACACACATCCAGGACTAATACACCCAACACACGGGTTTATATCCACAGACTAAGCTCCTCCCCCAATGCACATGAAGGGATGTGACTAGATACTTTTAATACAGAGTCTTGAAGATGTTTTTTTCTATGGGACTTGCAATTCCTGGGCTTTACCAGCGGTTCTATCAGTAATATGCTCTGACTCCATATCCTACGTTCAAGCCTTAGTCTGTGACCCAGAAAGACCCAGTAATCAGTAATAAATTGGTCGAAATCCATCAGAAGTGATCGAAAAATATGCTGAAGCCATGTTGGCATAGCTGCGAATGAAAAAGCAGACCGGGCGGCTATTACCAGTGGGCTGTAGATTCAAACCAGCAATACGAGCTTGCATTAGATAACAACAGAACTGCAGAAGATAAATCTGTGATAGAATTCGGCAAACGACTTGTACAAGATGTCGAATAGGCCGTTCTAAACTGAGAGAAATTCCTCGTCCTTGGTATATGATTCGGTGAGGCTGAGATTTCTTTGTTAGTGGTGTTATTGCTGGTCGTCACTGATTTCAGCCTTTTAGACCGTGTAGCTCATAGGATCATCAGTAAAAAAAAAAAAGAAAGCCCTACAGCTAAGGGACGTGATGGGACACAACTGAGGGTTTGGCTTCGCCTGGATCCATGATTTCTCATTATTAATTTGACAGATAAATAATGTTAGGTGTCAGAAACCCGGATCACCGGCAGCACCACCATGTTCCACATCATGTTCACAAGGTTGTTGCATTAATGGTAGTGTGTAATTCAGTTTGTGGATCCAGTCAGCACGACTGAGCCGCTTCATGCCAACACCAGTAACCCAGTCGGTGAACGCTAATGATAACGATGTTCTCTTCTTATTTCTCTCCCCCCTCTCTCTCTTTTTTTAATATTCTGTTAATGTATTCCCGCTTCCCTTTCTGTTTTCCATCCTGCCCTCTGTTAACACTGCATGTTTAATATTAACCCATGTTTGCTTCGGCTGTTAACATTTTCAATTTATTATTAACGACTTTTTAATGCCATAACATCTGCATGGTCCTGTGCTGTCGGCACTGTACGGAATGTCTGAAATGTCCTCACCTCATCCTGGTTATATTATCTTTTTCTGCTCTGTCCGCCCTCATCACTGCCCCCACCTGCACTCCTCCTTTTGCTCCTCTCTCCTCTGGCTCGGGTCACTAGGCTTCTATGGACTGGAAGAGTCGGATCTGGATAAAGTTTTCCGTCTGCCCACCACCACCTTCATCGGGGGTACGGAGAGCGCGCTGCCCCTGAGGGAGATCATCCGCCGCCTGGAGGTAAAGCGCACAAACATGAGCTTGCACACACTTTTTATATAATATAATGTTTTATATATATCCGTGTTTTTAGAGGCAGCCTGTAAGCTCTTGAGCTGTTCTGCCCGGCGACCGAGCTCTGATTGGTCAGCCTGATTTTAACACAGAAATTACAACAGGCTCCGCGTCCATCAGTTTTGGGCTCTGTGTGTGAAGGATGGCATTAACATAAGTGTTCTTTTCAAAACGTGCATGTTTTTCCGTCCATAACAATCAGACTCGGTGTGAAAAGGCCTTAAATCAGATAAATGCAGCCCTAATGGTCATATAAACATAGCCTGTCCATTAATAGCTCTCTGTGGTGTGTGTCAGATGTCATATTGCCAGCATATAGGAGTGGAATTCATGTTCATCAATGACCTGGATCAGTGCCAGTGGATCCGGCAGAAGTTTGAGACCCCCGGAGTCATGCAGTTCAGCCTGGAGGAGAAACGCACCCTGCTGGCCCGTATGGTTCGCTCTACCAGGTACACACACACAATAGTCTCAAGCAAGTCCCAAGTCAAGTCCTATGACATTGATGCTCTAACTCTGCATTTCCAGATGCAAATAAGTCCAAAGGCAGTTTATTTTCAGCGTTAATAAATACTGATGCATTTCTTCTTGGACTGTCAAACTCGCAATGCCTACTAGTTATGTGAAAAGATTAGGGCAGCCAATGAGAACCTTTGCTTTTTATCACACATGGATGTTAGATCTTCATGAGAACAGTATTGAGAGATGGAGGTAATATAACTTAAACGCATTAAAACTGAAGCAGGGTCTCAATATTATCTATTCATTTCAAGTCATGTCTCAAATCGAACTCTCAAATCCACAGGCAGATGACTAGGTTAGTTATTTCATTGTGATAGCAACTGTCCTGGCCATCACTGGTAATGGAGAGACAGTGGCTTCTTCCCCTTGTACCACCTAACCCCCTCTGTACCGTCCAGCACCGGCAGTGCTGATCTGTCATCTGGTGAAGCAAGGATTCAATTGGCTCTCGAATTGACAAGGAGTGTCCATGTTACGTGGCCTGCACCAGGGTAGGAGGCCCAGCCCAAACCAAACCTAAAAAAGGCCCTGGAGTGAATGTAGTTCTCGGGGAACCTCCCAAATTGTTCTCAAGACCTGGTTGGGGCCAAAGCGCTTAAAGACAGTGCCACGGGGAAGATTATCCAATTTCCAGTTGGCTTGTACCTGGCTCTGTTCTCACTAGCTTTAGCTTTGTGGCTGGAGCCACAAAATATGAATCCCTGAACTTGCTAATTGTCCTTTTTGTGGCTTTGAGCCATTTAACACTGAGCTTTTTGCATCTAATAAAACACACAGACAAACAAGAACCCAAAAAATAACCAGCTTCGCGCTAAACGTTGGAAAACAAACACGGAGTGGCTGAGCATTAACTGTTCAAGTTTAAAGCTCCTTACACAGATGAACTGCATTCTGAATAAAGTAGTCAACGCACTGTGCTTCCGTGTGTGTGGCTGTACCGCTGAGGTGTCGGCTAAATGTGACCGGCACAGAATCGGTTACAAGTAGCTCGGTGCGTCTCTACTTTATAGATGCCCAAAACGATAGTCAGCCTTGCCGTGACGTTTGAAGTGGAGCGAATGCGCGTTTTTGCTTGGTGATGGTGCAGGTTTGAAGAGTTCCTGCAGCGGAAGTGGTCTTCGGAGAAGCGGTTCGGCCTGGAGGGCTGCGAGAGTCTGATCCCCGCCCTCAAAACCATCATCGACAAATCCAGCGCCTGCGGTGTGGACACGGTCATCATGGGAATGCCACACAGGTACGGCGCTGTCCAGCTAGAACTTGGAAGCCGCGTGAAGGTCTGGTTGAAAAAGGATGATGCTTATTAATGAGGGGGGGGTGCTTGTGTTTGCAGAGGGCGGCTGAACGTGCTGGCCAACGTGATCAGGAAGGAGCTGGAGCAGATCTTCTGCCAGTTCGACTCGAAACTGGAGGCAGCAGATGAGGTCAGGGGAAGAACTAGCTCTTGGATCTGTGCTGTCAAGCGCTGAGGGATTAAGTTATTGACTCCTTTAGTCTCTTCCTTACGTTCGACTAAATTTATGAGTATTATGCTTTGAGCCTGTCAGCAGTAAATAAGCTTTCTATTGTAACCCTGAGGAGCGCTGAGACTTGTGAGCCTGTGGAGAGCTGGAACACAGGACCGTACGGTCCTAACCGGTGCCATCACCTCCTTGGTCATTGTTTGCTTGTGGGGCCCAGATCGGAGAAAAGACATTTTCGGCGTCATATAAAAATTAGGTGTTTATTATGAAGAATGTTAGCTCTTGTGTCATTTTGGTATACGGACAAACACTAATCCTCTCCTACTTTTAGTGTGTAGTGATGAAGACACTTCCAGCACCGCAAGCATGACTGTTTTGGTTGTAGCACTGACAGTATTTATAGTCCCTTAAGTGGTTGTTACATAATAGTAACATAATAGTGGTGTGTTTGTGTCGCAGGGCTCAGGAGACGTCAAGTACCACTTGGGCATGTACCACAGGAGGATAAATCGTGTGACGGACAGGAACATCACTCTCTCCCTGGTGGCCAACCCGTCCCATTTGGAGGCCGTGAACCCGGTGGTGCAGGGCAAAACCAAGGCCGAGCAGTTCTACTGCGGCGACACCGAGGGCAAGCGGGTGAGCGGCTACAGCCCTGAAATCACATCCTTTCCAATAAGCAGTTCTGGGGCGAATGTAGTCCGGGAGCGAAAGTTTGCGCCCGGTCCAAATTTGGGCCGACATAATTATTGGTAATATTATTGGTTTGCATGTTCTCCCTGTTGGTTGGGTTAACCGGTCGCTCTAAATCGCCTCTGCGAGTGTGCGTGCCATGAGTAGCCACTCGTACCGACGTGACATTGAGCTGACTTTGCCATGTGTTTGCGTTCAGGTGATGTCCATCCTGCTCCACGGCGACGCCGCGTTCGCCGGCCAGGGCATCGTTTATGAAACCTTCCATCTCAGCGACCTGCCTTCCTACACCACGCACGGCACGGTGCACGTGGTCGCCAACAACCAGGTACGTCCGGTCGGACCCTTCATCCGCGCCCGTGTTCTGGTTTGGGAACGCACGCTCACCCTCTTTCGTCTCTCAGATCGGCTTCACCACCGATCCCCGTATGGCCCGCTCCTCCCCGTACCCGACCGACGTAGCGCGCGTGGTGAACGCCCCCATCTTCCACGTCAACGCCGACGACCCGGAGGCGGTCATGTACGTGTGCGACGTCGCCGCCGAGTGGAGGAACACCTTCCACAAGGACGTCGTGGTCGACCTGGTGAGTCACACCGGTGCAACCAGCAAAGCGTTTGTGTGCCAGACCTGATGTTGCACTGCGGCAGGCAATGTGTGGTTTTTATTTTAATTGCTATAATCTGCTGCTTTTTCTGAGAAGATCACAGGTGACACTGACCTGGTCAAACACAGCCTAGGTTTATTTTTAGCTTCTCTGGTCCGATCATCATTTTGTTCTTGGATTTTTTTTTTCCTCTTTACATTTTCTAGGATGGAGTATGTCCTTTAGGTTTAGGGAAATAAATTGAGATTTTTAGCCTCGATATTGTTTTTTACAGTCCAAGTAGTCAGGAAGTAGGAGTGGCTGAAACGTTGGGGCGTGATCATGTAATTTTATATTCAAATGTACATCCTGCTCATTGAAATCAATCAAAGTTGGTGTAAAAATTAAAAACAGATCCTAAAGATGCCCCAGCATATTTTGTGTTTTCTGCCTCTTGATGATGATGCAGGGCCTCCCAGCCTTAAAGCAGCAAGAAATAAAATAAACAAACTGCAATCTTGTTGCAGGGAACTTAAACTTTGTGTAAACAGAATACTTGATCTATACTGACAAACCTAGCCTAGTCTGAACTTATGATTCCACTGATGGTAGCCATGTTGTATGCTTGATATTTTAAACACTGAAGCGCCCTCTTGAGGCGATACGAAATAACCTTGATTTAGAAAATTTTGCCACAGTGATATAGCCTTGCTTCTACAGCTTAAAAATATACATATGGATAGTGGTCAGTGTTCAGGTTAAAAAAAAAACGATTTTATGTACGGTTTGGTAATAGGGGTGGGTATTGGAAAGAACTTCACGATACGATTATATCAGGACACTGGGACTGTGGTGGCCTGGTGGTTAAGGTACTGGACTCTGGACCAGAAGGTCCAAGGTTCGAATCCTACCTCTGCCAAGCTGTTGGGTCCTTGAGTAAGATCATTAACCCATGACTGGAAGTCGCTCTGGATATTCCACATAGTTTACTAACCATATAAAAACACCTGTCTGATCTGGTGCAGGTGTGTTATCGTCGTAACGGCCATAACGAGATGGACGAGCCCATGTTCACTCAGCCGCTGATGTACAAGCAGATCAAGAAGCAGAAGCCCGTGCTGCAGAAGTACGCTGAGAAACTCATCGGCGAGGGCGCTGTTACACGCCAGGAGTACGAGGTCAGAGCGCGTACACACTGATTCTCACTCGATAAATAATTCGACACCAAAAAACCCTCCACAAGCAGTAGTTCCCATGTCTTGCGCTCATGCCACCCGGCTGTAAGCCCGAGGGTTCGTCTGCTGTTGTTCTTCACTGTTTCGTGTTTGCCGCAGATGTTGTCCTGAGACTGCTCACTTCCTTGCAGGAGGAGATCTCCAAGTACGACAAGATCTGCGAAGAGGCGTACTCTCGCTCTAAGGATGAGAAGATCCTCCACATCAAGCACTGGCTGGACTCCCCTTGGCCTGGTATGTGTGGTGGCTGAGCGTTCTGAATGCGATATGTGGTAGCCTCGTGGTTAAGGTACTGGACTCTGGAAACCAGGAGGTCCAGGATTCAAATCCCACCTCTGCCAAGCTGCCACTTGGCCCTTAAAGTTGGATTGTAAGACTGTATGAGATAAGGGCGTCTGCTAAATGCTGTCAGTGTAACAGATATAATGAAGCGGCCGTAAACTCTGCTTGCATGCGTGTCCAGGTTTCTTCACTCTGGATGGCCAGCCCAAAAGCATGAGCTGTCCCTCTACGGGACTGACCGAGGAGGAGCTCGCGCACATCGGCCAGGTCGCGTCGTCCGTCCCCGTGGAGGACTTCACCATTCACGGAGGTATGAGCGAACTCTACCTGCCGGCTGAGACTTTATACGAATCAGAGATACAGGAGTCTTTCTCCCTTTAAGGTTTGAGTCGGGTTCTGAAAGGACGTGGCGAGATGATCAAGAACAGAACCGTGGACTGGGCTCTGGGAGAGTACATGGCTTTCGGCTCCCTGCTCAAAGAGGGTATCCATGTCCGTCTCAGCGGGCAGGACGTTGAGAGAGGAACCTTCAGGTAGCTTGACCTAGAGCATCGGTATAATAACGCTCGCTGTAGTTCACTCCACCGGTCAGTAGGTACAGTGCCATGACTGCTGTCTCTTTCTCGTTTGTTATTGACTGCTAAGAGGACATGTGTATTATATAAAAGGTTTCCAAAGTTCTGGGCTGTTGGGGTGAATAGTTTCCATAACGCCTTAATCCCTCTCTCCACAGCCACCGTCACCATGTCCTTCATGACCAGAATGTGGATAAGAGGACCTGCATCCCCATGAACCACATGTCCCCTAACCAGGCTCCCTACACCGTGTGCAACAGCTCCCTGTCTGAGTACGGAGTGCTGGGTCTGTATACTCCTTATGAAAGCACGAGTCAGATCCTGTGATGCTTCCGGTTTGGAACTAAACATCACGTCTGTTTCCTGCCTTTGTTTCCATTTCCTCTCCCTCTTGCTCTGGCAGGGTTCGAGCTGGGATTTGCCATGGCCAGTCCTAATGCTCTGGTCCTGTGGGAGGCCCAGTTTGGAGATTTCCACAACACAGCCCAGTGCATCATCGACCAGTTCATCTGCCCCGGTCAGGCCAAGTGGGTGCGCCAGAATGGCATAGTGCTGCTGCTGCCCCATGGCATGGAGGGCATGGTGAGAGGGCACTGTATTAGTCACAACTGTGTTGTTTTTGGAACTACTTTTATCTAGTGCAGTTCTTCCTTTCTAACATTTAGTAGCTTTATTGTGACCCCTCTTTGTTCGCCCTGTAGGGTCCGGAGCACTCGTCAGCTCGTCCCGAGCGCTTCCTCCAAATGTGCAACGACGATCCTGACGTGTTCCCCGTGAGTTCACTGCTAGTTATTAGTTGGTTTCGCCAGCTGTCTTGGTGGCGCAGTGATATGTCAGCTATTTCTGGTAACCTGGGTTCAAATCCCAGATGGGACTGGGTTTTTATGGTGCCTTGAACTGGCGAATCAGAATATCCAGTGTCCCCCGTCACCCTGACCAGGAAAAGTGGGGGTGAAATGGGAGAGCTCGACTCGGCTTAGAACAGTCGTGATGTTCTGCAAGTTTGTTACCCCACCCCTGTATAGGCTTGTCATTACGGTCGGGTATCATTTAGAAGCAGCTCCGACCCCTGCTAGCTTTGTATTGGACAGGCGTTCTGTCCGAGCTGTGCATGCGCCCGTGCCAAGTCTTCTCCAGGATGGGCACTGGACCCGACTGAGTGAGTCTGACTAGTGAAATCAGGGATAAAAAGAAAAACGTACTGTCTGTTCCATAAAAATCTAAGCAAGGTCTTTACAGGATGAGGATTTAATCGTGACCGTTTGCTGCACACTTTGCTCCCCATCGCTTGACCGACTCTGGTTCCTTGTAGAAAATCACAGATGACTTCGAGGTGCGCCAGCTGTACGACTGTAACTGGATCGTGGTGAACTGCTCCACTCCTGCCAACTACTTCCACGTTCTGAGGAGGCAGATCCTGCAGCCCTTCAGGAAACCTGTGAGTTCATAAAAAATAAAAAAAAGATTCATGCAGTGTTAAACTGATTCACTGCTCACGGATTCTCTTCTCTTTAGCTCATCATTTTTACTCCCAAATCTCTGCTGCGCCACCCAGAGGCCAAGTCTAACTTTGACCTGATGTTGCCTGGTAAGACGTGCTCTCTCTTTTTGCTTTTCCAGGTCTTGTTGAATTGGCTTATTGATTTTACATCCAACAGCGCTGTTTTAGGACTGAGCCTGCCTTGCAGGGTTCAATATGAACAATCGGTGATTAAAGGTGGAATGGTTCCAAATCAGGCTCCGGTTCTGAAATCATCACCATGATATTAGCCATACAAAAGAACAATAACGCTTTCCTGCTGTTCGAGTGGAGTCTCGAGTTCCCATCTCTGATAGACTCACTAACAAAATTGCATTCTTGGACAACTTTTCACCACTTGGCTCACCTGTAGTGTGTGTCATTGTTACATGACTGCAGGTTTATTAAATACCACTTTCCGCCACCTTTTAGACATGGTTAGGGAATCTTATGTGTAAAATTAAAGTGAGGCTGCAGGTTTTTCTTCTAGCCTAGCAGGAACTACACGGTTGCACTTGTTTAATCAGCTGGTCTCGGAAGTAGTCTTATTGGTAGTATTGTTTGTTAGCACAAGGTGTGTTCCTGCGTGCTTGGGATTTAAATTTGCTGCCATATCAGCTTCCTCACTCCTGGTTCAAGGAGACGCGGATATTAGCTGATAGCCTGGTCTGGTACTAAATAGGGGTGGGTATTAGAAAGGACTTCACAATATTTTGAGCTGAAATTTGATGTAGTATATTGCGAAAATAAATATGGTGTTCTTTCTCATATTCATATACAGTGGGGCAAAAAAGTGTTTAGTCAGCCACTGATTGTGCAGGTTCTCCTCCTTAGAAAGATGAGAGAGGTCTGTAATTTTCATCATAGCTACACTTCAACTATGAGAGAGAAAATGAGAAGAAAAATCCAGGAAATCACATTGTAGGATTTTTAAAGAATTTAATTGTAAATCATGGTGGAAAATAAGTATTTGGTCAATAAATTTGGTTCAACTCAATACTTTGTAACATAACCTTTGTTGGCAATGACAGAGGTCAAACGTTTCCTGTAAGTCTTCACCAGGTTGGCACACACTGTAGCTGGTATTTTG